>PRKT01001613.1:12391-64003 GCA_003671525.1 Saccostrea glomerata | reverse complement strand
CCACAGAGATTACCTCAGATACAAACAGTTTATGTTTACACAAAGTTTACATGTATTTGATTTCCTTCACTGCACCACTGAGATAATCGGCCACAAAAAGGTTGTCTCTGGTGTCTACACATAAACCCCATGGATCCACTAGATCACAGTTATCAATGTAACGGAGGAACTGTCCGCCCTGATCTAGGATGTGGATACAGTGGTTTCTATTGTCTGCTGTCAGGATCTGACTCTGGCTGTCTGTTGTGATGCCACGTGGATTGAAAGATGGCTTGGGAGTAGATGGATGACCAGTGTATCTAAATCGGAGTTTTCCTGCCTGATTTACCACCACTACTGCTTTGGCCATATTGTCAGCCACACAGATATCCAGGTTCCTGTTCTCACTGATGTATTTAAGGTCACTAGATGAATACAAATGGTTACCTTCACTATCAAACTGAATGCTTTGTTTCTCTGTGGAGCCAGAGTAACGGACGACTTTTGATTGTTCATAATCATCACTGTTCATGGTCACCAGGAGGTTACCAGAGGAGGTACTATAGGCACAGCAAGGTCTCCACCCCTGTAGTCTGATCACTTCTTGTATTTGGTTATTCTTCACTATGTTTACAGTTCTTGTATCAGGGTCAGCATAAACTAGATCTCCATTCTTTGTCACAGCTATGTCACGTGGTATGTTCCCAGACTTGGTTTGGATTGACTTCAGTAGTTTGCCCTTGAGGTTGTAGAGTTTCATGATGTTGTCTCCTCCACGTGTCCAGATTTCTTCATCACTGAGACAGGTAACACTGCGTAGTGTCTCATACCCAGTGTCTATGGTGGTGATGAGCTCTGCTTCATCAAGCAGTGGTTTGACTGGAGGACAGGATACAGCTTCTGGTGTCTTCATTGAGTAACCGTTTTCTTCTGTAATAATGGATAATGCTGGAAGAGAACCAAACATTTGATGGAGCTGTTCTGTGTTGATCTGATGAGGAGAGAAACTTGGAAATGATACAGTGATTTTAGGAGGTAAACTGATGAATTCAGCATTTCTAGATTTGTACCCAGAGGTTAGGGAGACATCATTGGAGTCCAGTAATTTCTTCAGATCAAATATGCTCTCTTTTACATCAGAAATAATCTGTTTTATTACATTTTCCTGTTTATTTAGAGCAGCCAGGTGTTTCGATTTCATCTCATCAATTTCAAATTTTTGATTGTTGACAATGATGTTAATTTCTCTGTGCCAGTCTTCTCCATTTTTGGTGACAGCTGTTGTCAGTTTCTTATAATATTTCTCCAAGTTGACTTTTTCAGACCTTAAATCTGAAGTAATTTCCTCAAATGTTGGAAGGATTCTTTTCTCTAGATCTTTCAAGTCATTTTCTAAATCTTTTGTTTTTGAATTGAGTTTCCGCAGAGTATCAGATAAATCATGTCCTTTATGTTTCCCAGAGGAGATGCAGGTAGAACAGACAGGAATGTCACATTTCTCACAGTAAAGTTCACAGTGTTTCTGGGTATGGGTTGGACATTTTGGGTAGTAAACGTTAGGAGTAGAAGTTCTGTGTTTGTACGGTACAACGTTGTGTCTTTTAGATGAATCCGAGAGATGCTCCCCTACACAGGCCTTACACAGATTAACCTGACAAAGTTCGCAATGACTCTGTAATGCAGCTTTTTGACACAGGTCACAGAGGAGGATGTCTTGGGCACTGTAACGGGGGTCCATCACTGGAATTTGGGCCAAACCAGCAGATCCTGTAATGAAAAGACAATAAAAGTTCAATTTTTTTTGTTGAATTTCTAAGACCAGTAACCAGTTTGGAATGACAGTAGGGAAATATTGATTAGTGTTGACAGTAAAAAAAAAATTCTCTGTACAACTTGTTTATTTATGAGGAAGAACATGATGTTTGCAAATCTTTGTAATTAATATCATAAGTATATCATCAGAAGTGCCACTTTCATGTGTTTAAATTAATGTCATGAATGACAACGGCTAGAGTAAGGTACGTAACAATATGTTAAATCTTAAATATGATTTTCTCACCTCTTTATCCATCATGGCTACCCAAAAAATCATTATAGTATATAAATATATATAGTGTAATATAAAATGACTCTTGCATGTATTTTAATTGATGTGATTAATTACACCTGAGGTCATTAATGACAACAGGTAAGGTAATATCTTGTAACATTAAATATACTAAATATCATCTTGTCTCACCTCTAAATCCAACATATCCTCTCTGTTAGTCCCGTACATCAAAATGTACTTCCTTGTCTTCATTCTAAATATTTACCTAACTACCAGGTCATGTGATTTAAATACCTGAGATGTCTATATCTGCATTATCAGCCAATGTAGAGTAAAATTATTGTTTGAGAATCACAGTAATGAAATGGTTATTTTTTTCTCGCAAATGAAGCTTGGTGGTTTATTGGATTGTTCTATATGTATCTGTCTGACTAGCTGTATGTAGGAATTTATTGTCTTGACATTATCTTTTTAACGACCAAAAATAATAAGTTCAATTTGGAAAAGATCACAGGGTATTTAAATATTGAGTTATTGATGCCTTGTAATAGCCACGGTTTTAAAATTTAGCTGACTCATTAGGACAAGGTCAAGGTCACAAAGTTCTGAGAGACATCTATAAAATGTAAAATTCTATAACACAGAACTTTTGTTTTAGAAGTATCAGTATGTGATAGTTGGAATACAGGTGTTTGTGATTTTCATGAATCTATGTTTTATCCATAGAAATTATGGTGTGTTTTGTTAATTGTAGGTGTCTGCTCATCAATAAAACAAAAAAAATGATACCTTATTTCTTTAATAATACCGTATGTTCGATTGTATGGAAGTCTTAAACAATTTAATGCTTAGTCTCATTGATCTTAAAGGTTTGAGTTATTGTGACCAGAAATGTTCATTGACCCTGTACTTCTGTAAGTTCATTTTGGACAAGGTCACAGGGTAGTAAAATAATAATTTATGGCTGTTGTTATAGCCAGAGCCTTGAAATAAAAAAAAATGTACAAATTTTAGGCAGAGATTGCATTCCACTCAAAAAGTGTATAACCAAGGTAATTTGGATGAATTAAGTGACACAGGTTTTAGAAATTTAGAAATAAATCTTGCAAAAATCATGTCGGAATTGAATGTTTATAAAATCAGAAAAAAATGTACTTGTGATTTAAGGGTATATGAGAAACCTGCACTTGTCATTTGTATGGGGTCAAGGTCATAGGGTACAATGTAAACAAATATTTTTCCTTATGATGTTTCACAATGAAGTAACTTCAAAGATCACACATGTATAGTCTAATGTAGGTTTGTAAGGGGTCAATTATGATCATAGGATATGACATGACCTAGACCAAAGGTTATTTGGACAAGGTCAAGGTCACAGAGCTCAGAGAGACATCATAATAGAAATGTAAAATTCTTAAACTTTAATTTAGTATGTCTTGGTTTTCACTAAATCTATGCTTAATCCATTGAATTAATGGTATTTTCTGTTTATTGTAGGTGTCTGCTCATCAGGCTAAGAGAAAGATAGCCGAGTCAACAAAAACTCCTATCGAGTTCCTAGCCAAGTATGATGAACTCAAATCTAAAAAGTAAGGCCTTAACATCAATTCTCTGTAAGGACCAAAAATGCTTGGCCACGCACTATCATGGAATTTTATTTTGTCAATATAATATTAAAGAGTGTCCTATATAAAGACTATAGGTTGGTAAATTTTGGACAGTGCTTCCTTGGTTTCCATAGCAACGGCCTTGAAATATTTTGCCATGGCGAAAATGACTTGATTGTCATCACTATGCAAAATAATTCCATGCTTCCTAAACGTAGAAAAGTTGAGAACGTAACATAGGTCTCATTTAATAGCTAATTAATCAAAGTTTCTTGGCATATCAATTTCATTAAAATTAACTCAAGGTTTTTAATATAATACAGATCAATTTCCACGAAGATTGTCATAAAATGAATAAAAAAGTACCTATTTCTTCAAGTGCATATAATTTTTGCAGTCAATTTAAACTTAGATAAAAGGTCTTTTCAGTAAAATAGAACTTAGACCTAAAAGATACAAAAAGATTTGAGGTGGGTAAATCAGTTAAATGTTGTTTTCCAATCGCCTGAAATCATCACTTTTCCTGAAAATTGACCGAGAGTTATTTCCCTCTGCTGACTCTTTTGCACTGAAAACAAAAAAAATGTTGACTCTCCTGTATTGAAGTCTAAAGAAGTTTATAACAACGTGTGACAAAAGAAGACACAAGGAAAATAAACGATGAGAAAATAATGTATTTTCAAATGATAAATATGGAATCCAGTTTTTGGTGACAAAGTAAGTCATCAATCAATTAATGAAAATGAAAGACTGACACCTTGTGAAATATTGGAACAACATTTATGAAGTCTTACTTGAGGGATTCCATCTATTTTAAAGAATGTCAGACTGCTCGGCCCAATGACACCTCGGCCCATTGACATCTCGGCTCCGACGGCTCGGCCCAAATCTGATGACACCTCGGCTCACATAAAAGACACCTCGGTCCAAACAGAAATATATTATTTTAATTAAATATATTTATTATTTATGTTGTTACATATCTATGAAATGCAAAAGAAAATTAATTTGATACATTTGCAATCTTCCAAGACGGCAAATTTACGGTAATTAAAGAAAGACGATCCATTAGTAACTTGATTATAAGTGCTAATCATTAAACAAACAAGAAGACGCAGTGCATCCTTTAGAGTCTCGAGCGCGTGTCATAGGCGGTGGTGACTATGAGGAGTTAATTATGAGAAGCCACACTTCGGAGTTAATGTTAATGAAAAATTCCTTTAATTAACAAACCATTGTTGATATTATTGAATTGATTTGAAAAAAATATGAGTTTTTAAAATTAAACATTAAAATATGCGCATTTTTTCTTAAAAATGGCTAATAAATATATTAATAATGTATTATGTTGCATTGTAATAAACAACAAAGTCAATAAATAAATAGACCTGTTACCTCCAAATCAACGGATTGTAAATTTGATGTTGTGCTGTAGTTTGTTAGAAAATACTGAAATTATCGTATATTTATAGTAAACGTATAGTGATTAAAAATACATAGTATACATTTACATAACCATGACAGGAAAAATAAAAATAAAAAAATTAAAAAAAAAAACTAATTAAAACAAACTGAATTTAATTTTATTCCTAATGGGCCGAGCAGTCTTCGGTATGGGCCGAGGTGTCAATGATTTTGAGCCGACCTGTCAGGGCCGAGGTGTCAACCAGCACGGGCCGAGGTGTCGTTGGGCCGAGTAGTCTGTCTGTCTACCATTTTGGATTATGATGCAAGTGGAAGAAAACATTAACAAACAGTGGATATGGCCACCCGGAAGTCAATAAGAATGGTTCTACCCTAGGCACAGGTAAAAAAAAATGTAGAAATTTGCGTTTACTTCAGAAAGCAAATTAATTAACTTACCCTGGAAAATCATAAAATTTCTAATATTAGGAGGAGAATGTAATAGAAGATGTAACTTAAGTTTGTGTGTATGAAATGAAAAATTAATATGTGTTTTCGGGTACAGACTACGTTGTTGTTTATTTTAGGGGGGGGGGGGGGCTAAGAAGTATTTAGGGAAAGTGTGTATAAATTAGAGACGGACAAAAACACAAGCATTATTCAGTTTGACCGTGAAAAAAAAACAATTTTGATTAACTGTAGCTATATATATATATACACACTTTATTAAATATAAAAAATGATATGCCCTTGTATATGTATGTATTTATGCAAATTTATTTCATTTTAATAATTAATAATTTTAATATTTTTTAGATGTACTAATACAGTTCAAACTATGAAAAAAAGGATGAAAAGATACATTGAGAATTCATTTTCAGTAAAAAGCAGGTGAGAATTTTTTTAAATATTAAAATTATCTGGATAAGGAAATGAACATCCATCATAATTTATTGCAAATAACTACCACAGCGAAATTAAATCTGTTATTAATGTCATGATTTTTTATATAAAGTCTTGGGATACAGTAATTAAGAAAGGAATCAAAATTGGTTGTAGAATCTACTATGATTGTATTGTTACATTTTAGAACTGTGACACAGGAGCATAACCCGTGAAAGGTTACAAATGTTACAAATGACACCAATGAAGGATATATGAGCAACTGTAAGTACACTGTAATTGATTTCAATTTTCTCAACACATGATGTATGTTTTAATAAACTATACTTGATTCACAAGCAAATTTAAAATTAATTGGGGTGCATGTATCTTATAACTTACAAGTATTCATTCAAAATTTGTTCAGGAAAGTTTTCCTTGTATGTACAAATTCATAAATTGAATATGTATAAAATATTATGCAACTTTACTTGAATACAGGTATTTATGAAATAGTGTTGATGTTGTATGAATATCCCTAACATACAGAAATTCTGTAACAGAATGCTTATATATATGATTTATGCAAGAAAGTTGCATATTAGACCTATAAATAACTATAAATAGAAATACTAGTATCCAGTGTACAGCAATGAACTAAATACATGTAGTTGCAGGTGATAAGGAAATAATCTTTGTTTTTATCTTTTTTTAACACAAAAGTTATATACCAGAAACAGGAGGCAGTTACAAAATTAAAAAGTGAAGATAGAAAACTTGCAAGTGATTCTGCAAGAGAACTGAACACCAGACAGTATCTTTACCAAACAGTATTCTTTGGAGGGAATTCTGTTCAAGTACAGTAATTGCGTATGGGGATCATAAGTTTTTGAAGTTTGTGATGGTAAATTCACTAAATTGTTACACTTAAAATATTTTTGAGGTATTTTTTTTCAAGGTGCTAGCTAATACTAACAATTGGTTTAGAATTAAAAATATGATAGTGATAAATATATCAATTTTGTTTTCACATGAAAAATGTGGTAGATAAATAATGATTTTAAATTAAGGTATACATGTATGTTTTTTTTATTCCAGGGAAAAAGTTGAAGATGATTATTTCAAGTGTCACTTTTTAAACCCACTTTCTTGATGTGACAGCCATAACACCAAATACAGCAAAACTGGTTTAATACGAACACGGATATTGCACATTTACGGATATAGCGAAGTCATCTTGGATCCTCAGCTATATAAATTTAACACATTCCTTATACGGATATAACGAATTACGGATATAGCAAAGTAATTTCCAAGGTCCCCATGGCTTCATTATAACTGTTTTACTGTAACAGTAAACATCTGATGTAAAAAGAAATCATGGAAACATTAAGTCTAGCTGTTTCAACAAAATTGTTATATAACAGATTTTTTTTTTCGTTTTTACATATTTTGATATATAGATACACATTTCAGATTATGTTCAGATGAAGATTTTCTTGATTAATAATTTTAAAAAAGACTGTATTAATATAAAAGTTGTTATAAGTACATGTACTGTAGATCACATAATTTTTGCAATACCTTATTTTCACAACATTGTCATTGACTCCTTTTTTTAATAGACACATTTTTCACAAATTGGTGCCAATAGTCTTTTGAATCTCAAGAAGTACTATTTTATGTGAGAATTAATTTTCTGACAGTACAATGTCTTGCGTAATCATGGGAAAATAATGTTATCTTGAATAAAACTGATTAACTACGAAAGCCCAGAAGGCTCATTCGAGATTCGAGTTTCCAAATACGAGATTCGAAATTCCAGATTCAAAATTCGAAATTCGAGATTCAAAATTCGAGTTTCGAGATTCAAGATACAAACGAACCAATCAAAAGCGGCTTCAACATTTGATTACTCCCCTTTATTATGTTTTTACTATCAAGAAATAATTCAATAAAATTATATCAAATGAGCCTTTTGATTAAATTACAATGCAAGAAAAAGTGTTATATATATAAGAAGGAAATTTAAATAATTATTGGATTTTGATCAGCAAAAAATATTTCAATTTATATTATAGATTCTTAAATATTAAATAGATTACATATACCAAGAGTATATATATTTTTGAATTGTCGACTTATCTTAATTTTTAGGAAAAACACAGGTACTTGTGGACAAGACACCCTCAACCCCGCCCCCACCCCCTTGATTTTGAACCCAGGGCTTAATTCTCTGTTTATGTGTAATCTTACAATACGAAAAAATCGCTGGCGTAAAACCCCAGAATAATCGCTCAACCAAAAAAAACGAACCAAAACAAAAAAAACAAAACAAAAAAAAACAAAACAACAAACCCCACTATATATTACCCCACCTTTCCAATCGCACCATCTCGGGTCTTTCCGTCAAAGGTCGGAAAAACAACCTTGTATGTATTAACATCACGGGATGCTAAAAATTTATACATTTCCTGTTTAATAAAATACAGGATAGACTGAGTCATAAGTCCCTTCTTTAGTATATTTTAGGTAATACCATTACATTGAATAAAGTAAAACCCCATATTCCACAGATAAAACGTCTCCATATGTTTATTTCAAAGATCGTGAAAAGGGAGGGTTGTCATGGCGTCTACCATATCTGTATTTCCGCTAGCCGGAAGTTGCGATTTCCCACTTAACAAGAGAGAATGCTGTTTACGGAGAAAATTTGGGATTATTACGTGATGCAGAGTCAGTCCGATAGCATGGACTAAGACAGGAATACATTGTATGTGCAGAGACAGTGTGAATCGACATTTAAAGGTAAAACAAAATAAATGCATTTAATACCAGTGGGTGTACAACGTAAACAGACTGGAGTGGCATATCTTACTCTTATAATGTATAGTGGGTATTTGTTGGGGGGGTTGTTGAGCGATTATTCTGGGGATTTTACAATTTTTTGATATTGTATACATGATGAATAAGTTTACTAAATATATCTTGTGAAAAAAATGTCCAATAAGCCCTAGGGTTGAAAATCCAGGGGGGGGGGGCCTTCCACAAGTACATGTGGTTTTCCTAATAGAGGAAATGCATAAAAATCAAGTTTAGTAGACAATTCAAAAATATATATACTCTTGATATATGAAATCTATTTAATATTTAAGAATCTATAATATAAATTGAAATATTTTTTGCTGATGAAAATTCCCATAATTATTTAAATTTCCTTTTAATATATATAACACTTTTTCTTGCATTGTAATTTAATCAAATGACCCATTTGATATAATAATATTGAATTATTCTTAATAGTAAAAACATAATAAAGGGGAGTAAACAAATGTTGAACCCGCTTTTGATCGGTTTGTTTGGATCTTGAATCTCGAATTTCGAATTTTGAATCTCGAAACTCGAATTTTGAATCTCGAATTTCGAATCTCGTATTTGGAAACTCGAATCTCGAATGAGCCTTTTGGGCTTTCGTAGATTAACAGAATACACATGAATATGTGTATGTTTATGGATTGTTAGCAATACATGAATGATTTTTTAATGCGGTGTTAGTTTTATAGTCAATTTAAATTCAGCACCTTTTCTTCATTTTGTATCTAGTACTTGTAAATATTGATTACTGGGCTAAGTTCCTGTGAAAAGTTTTCAGTATGTTGTTGGTGTTGCAAGTTCTTAAAGATGCATACTAGTATGTGCCAGTCTAGAATTTTATTGTTTTTCCTCAAGATAATAGCATAAATCCAATCTTAGAAACTTATTTTGCTTGGTTTCACTGTTTAACTATGGAAACCATAAAAGTTATTTATAGAATAATTTTGCTAACACCTATTTCTTTAAGATCAAACATTTTATTATTTTTCTTAAGTTGTCATTAAAGTTTGGTCATGTTACGCCTAGAAATAGTGAATACTTTGCATTTTTCAGCATTAAACATTGTTTTCAAATACATGTATACCCATATTTACCACTGACTTCAATGTACATATAATTTTCTAAACATTTTCTGTGTAGCAAAAAATTGCAACAAGTTGTATAGTTTTTGAGTTTTTGTGAGAATGATTTTTTCCCCCTAGATTTTACTAATTGTTCAGTAAAGATTTAAAGTAGCCAAAAGTCTCAATTTTTCAAAATTTTCTGGCTGTTTCCATGGCAACCAAGATACTTAGCAACCAAATTTTATTTGATATTTATTTCTGGTATCAAGTAGTACTAATAGGGAAAGTTTCTCCAGAATCAGTGCATGACAAAGAAGTTTAATAGTTCATAGAAAATAGCTATTAAAGAGCTAATTTTTGCTAGATATTGAGTTATCTGCCCTTTGTAAAGGATCATTGAGAAACAATAATAAAACAATCAATTTTATTTTATTTTATTTAATAATTTAAAAAAAATTGAAACCATTTACTATTCATTTGATTTCTCATATTTATAAGAAAAAAACTGTTTGGAAAAGAAATTTTATTAAACAACTAGTGTCTGGCAAAATGCCAATTTTCAAAGTTAAAAATACCGAAAACGAATAAAATACCCACTCTACTTTTTATAAAAATTGAATAACATTATTATAGTGTTTTTTAAATTTCAGTTGATTTTTTCTTATATTGCCTGCATTCCTTGATAGAACTCTTGAAAAATAGGGTAAAAATGGCCATTTTCGAAATGTTAGAATTTGGTCATCTTTGGTCCACCAATTAAAGAATTTGCAGTGACATGTAGAATTTTTTTTATTTGTGTAATATATTGCTCCACATGTTCTATTCATATAATGTATTATTTATCTTAGAATAATAAAGATGATTATACAATATGAAATGAATTATACAGCATTTTTATGTGTGAAATTGGTGTAAATGGGGCCAAAATCTATTTTTGTCCGTTACCATGGCAACCAAGGTCGTAACCTTAATTTGAATGTTGATTATGTCATACTGTATGGGCATTAATCACCTGAAAAAGTTTCATTGAAATCGCTCATGGTGTGTGCCACAGCCCTACAGTAAGATTTTGGTCCTTACAGAGAATTGATGTTAAATAGGATTTTTTTTTTAGCTTTACTGGTCAGAAACCTAAAGTGATTATTTATTATAAAGGTTTTCATTGTCTGTCTAGCTGTCTGTCAATCTGTAAACAATTTCCAAAACCCTATACTCTTCTGAAAGTTCTGATCCAATTCAACGTAAGAATTAGAACACAATTTGACCAAATCTTTATATCTGTTTTTGATTTCAACAAACAGTGTTGCCATGGTTACTAAAAATTGAATTTTTTTAGAATTCTTTCTAAATACACCAGTTTTGGTTCAATTGCTATAAGACTTGGCACATAAGTACACAATACTAAGATTACATATTCTGTTAGGACGAAGAGGTATGTCTCTTAATTACAACGCTAGCCGGGTCTTATTATTATGATGTTTGTTAAATTTTTTCTTGGCAATTTGCTACCAATTCCATCACTGACAATGTGTTTTTTAAACATCACCATCAGATTAATTATTATTTTTGTTTCCATAGTAACAGAGAACTGGACCCCTTTGTGTTTCTCCTTTCCAAACTGTGTGAGGAGGAAGAGGTATGATTCTTGATTTAATACAGCGTTATAAAGATGTTGGACTCTATTCTTTCTTTTCAAAATACTGTATAACCAAGAGCAACGTAAAAATTATTTTCTCTATGTGGAAAAATAGGAATAATCACCCAGAGCTAGCAGAAAAGGATAAAATTTGCTTTTTTCCATTTCCATTGTGTGTAGTTCTTTGTATATTATTTACAGACCAAAGAGTTTCTTGCTAAAAATGCCAAAAGACAAAGCTGATAAATATGGTTTGGCCCTGGCCTCACATAGCAGGGTCATTTCACAGCTCCCTGCCCCGGGGGCAAAAATCACCATGCAGGATCTCACAGAGGTAGGAACTCTCTTAAAAACAGTATTGAGTCTAGAGTTGAGAATAATAACAAATCTTATTAAAGTTTGAAAAATTTAACTGATTTCTGAAATTTAATTTAACTATATCATGTATATATATGTTCCTTTTTTAACAGGTGAAGGACACACGTTTAAAGAATCGAAAATGATGACTGCAACTACATCGTCAGAAATATTAAGGAAAGCCCTTCATGAGAAACCAAACAAACGGAATGGTAAAATTAATGTACTCAGTTTATTGAAGTTAAACTGTACAACTGGTATCAAATATGGAAGCAAAAAAGTGAATTTCTTACATTCTGTATCTTATCTTATTTTTTTTACATGAAAATCAATATGACATTCAAAAATAACTTATTCTATTATCATTATTAATCGGAGAATTTAACAAACATAACAAACTAATTTTTGCAGTAAACATTCCTCCTCAGCCAGACTGGTTGTTTAAGAGACCTTCCCTTACCCTGGACTTTATTGTGGGAGTAGATGAACCCTCTGATCAAGTAAGCTACATACATCATATTTCATCTTATCAAAAAAAGCACATCCTCAAAATGAAATTTCTGTGTGATGGTGTCATTGGGAATACATGACTGTACATTTGTCTTGTAAATGTGTTGTTGAAATAGCTTAAACTAAATTCCTTCAATATTGAAAAAAAGTGTAGATGATCACATAAAAAATATCAACAAATCAAATCTATGGACATGTCATTAACTCTGCCCTCTCTTAATTCCATAAGTGAGTTCAGGTGTCTAAGAGGAGTAAGCATTCCTTGTTGACGTGGTCACTCCTACCTGTTGTTAGCCTTAGATATTGATCAAGTAGAATATTGTATTGTCAAATTAAGTAACTATCAAAACAATTGCCTTACAATTTGCTATGAAAGAAGTCAGCCAATATACAACCCAATTATAGGTTATATTTGTTAAGAAGGTCATTATAATAAAAGAATTTAAAAATTGCTGACTTTAAATGAGGATGTAATTTATTTTACAGAATATTGCTCCTCTAAGCAGCATGAGTGTACAAGCTCAGGAACATGCCATTTTGGATGACATGTTGAACTGCATGCAGGTAAAAAAAAAGTCCATCATCTACAATATCAGATAACTTGGGCAGATCCAGGGTTTTAACATCAGATTCTGTATGAAATCAAAAGAGGAGTCTTTAATTCCTCAGGGATGTAATAATCTAGAATAAGCTTCTAGGAACAAAATTCTTGTTCTCTATATAGTTAGCACTAAGTATATTTTGAAAATGAGCTCATTAAGCAACAAAATAAAAAAAAAATAATTGGTGAAAATGGAAGAGAAGTTTTTTTGAGACTGAAACTGATTGTATTCCACAGGGGATTGAGGGTAAATATATCCTGGTCCGAGCTCTAACAGAGAGGTACGCTCCAAAGGAATTCATGTTGGACGGGATCTCAAAATCTGGGTAGAATGAGATGTGAAATTCTTTAATTGGTTTGTATGAAAGCTGGAATGTTTTGTTTTCAATAGATCCCTCTCTACAAGACCTTGTCAGAAGAATTCTTCCCCTGTGTTGTAACTACTCTATTGTAGTCAGGTTTATTGAAGGTATGTTGATTAATTTATTTTGTTACAATTGCCAATGAATAGATATAAAACTTCCATCATGTTTAGAGAAAAGGTGTTAGCTAATACATGATCATATCTACACTATATAGTTATATTTAACATAGCTTGCCTGTAAAATTTTCAGAGAAATCAGCATTTGAGTATGGACTTGTCAACCAGGCCTTGAGTGCAGCCATGAGAACTTTGATCAAGGTGTGACGTACGAGGGTTGTCCGTAAAGTTCGTGGACAACATTGATAATTACTGACAAACATTGACAAAACATATGAAACTATTATTTTCATTAAATTTATGTTTCGTGTGATTTACATGCAAGTTTTCAACAAAAACAAAGCACAATAAGTTATATTTTCATCAGATTAAAAAAGACACATACTCATACCCGGAGCACTAAGCTGAAAATTCTTGACGTTACCCGACATCAAAAGCATAATACGAGTACATGTAGCTTTACTCAATAAAGTCACCGTTTAATTCAATACATTTCTTAAGTCGCTTTAACCAGTCATAAATATGTGCACAAAATGTTCAGGTTTCAAACGTAAAATAATATTTAACAATGCCTGTCTCATATCCAGCAATCCTCCAACCTCTGTCCGCGTAAAACCGATGCTATTTACGGAAATACGGTAAAGTCACGTTACGAGGTTCATTTTTTTTTTTACAGCACTGCAATCTGGGAATGATGGTTTTTTTCCTTCACACATGTCATTCTGTAAACTTTTCCGTCCGTTCGAAATCATTATATGCTTCTTATATACTAATTTACGGCTTCTTTTACTATGTTTTCCCGATTGTTTACAAATTGTATTGGTCTCTGTAGGTCTTAATCCGATGTCTACGCAGAATTTTGTCAATGCTTACTGCTCCACCTATTCCGAAAACGTCCCTTTTTTTAACAATTCCGATCCGTCTTATTATGATCTAATTTTGATTGCTCAGCCATTTTACAACTTTGAATGTTCACATTTTGCAGGTTTGAAGTGATAGCTCCTGTCAACCTCATAATGTAAAAGTCATCCAGATTTCTGCAGAATTTTATAAAATACAACTGAAATTTATAAAGTCATAAATAGTTTTTTTAATTAAAATTTTGCGGTGCTCCGGGTCTCCATACCAAGTCTTATTATGAAGTCATAATTGTAATTAAACATTTGAAATTGAAACCGATTTTAAATTTCTCAGTTCACATTTACATGTAGTAAAAGATTAGAAATATGCTAATTATAAATATCAATGACGCAACTTTTATTTAATCCTTAGCTTGTCCACGAACTTTACGGACAACCCTCGTATACTCTAATGTGCTGGAATTTTAAACAAACTTTAATTTTTCAGTGTAATGCATGTGTGACATCAAAATTTGCAATAGTTGTTGATTTATCAAAAAAAATTGTTTGACATTGATTAAAAATGTTTATAAATTATGTGTTTATATTGTATATAAAGTAAGATATTATTATATTTCCCCCCAGGATTACATGGTCCTTGTAACACAGTTGGAGCACCAGTACAGATTGGTTAGTGAATTATTATCATGATTCCAAATTCTAGCTTAAATGAAATACATGTATTAAGGATTTGATGTCTTATTCCTTTTAAGAAATACTTGTCTTAGAGGATTTAATTTTGGGAATTTAAATACAAAAAATGTTTTGGGAGCATGATACTGTAATTTAAGAATAATTTGTTATTGTCTTCAAATATGCATACCAAGAAATCAGAAAAAAAATCGTGAAAATTATTGATTTTACAAGTCTAAGAATTTTCTATGTTATTCTTAAATCTTTAACTATGTATTATTTGTAGCTATGTTTGTAGTTTCTTTTTTTTCTGCCAGGGTAACCTGACATTACAGAAGCTGTGGTTTTACATTCAGCCAACCATGAAAACACTAGACATTTCGGCATCAGTGGCTAACTCTGTCAATAAGGTTTATAGCTTTACTATGTCTTTTATATGTCCTCCATAAAACTAACTTATCTAAAACAAACCAAAAAAAAAACCAAACAAACAAACAAAAAACATCAGAATAATCATGGATGTTTTATATATGTTTTCAGGGGGAGTGTATAGGAGGGGCAGTGTTGAGTCTCCTCCATGATAAAACTAGTGGGCTGGTTGGGTAATGTAATCTAAATTATACGTTTTTTGATAATATATCGACTGTAGGATGTATTTAAAGTTGGAAATGTGAAGATAGTTGTCTGTAGAGCATTCTAATTTAAAAGAACAATGGAAATTAACAATTTTTTCTTGGATTGTAGCTATTCCAAAGGACAGGACCTTTGTCTGTACCTTACACAGTCAGTAAGTATTTCTTGTCACAATTTCTTCCTTCACTAGAACTTTTTAGTTCTTGAAATAATTATTGCATATGAATGAACTCATATGGACTCCTGAGAGTATTGTAACGTTACGATTAATTTATTTTCTACAGTCTTCAGTCCCGTACTTTGAGATTCTGGAGAAGTGGATTTATAAAGGAATCATCTTAGACCCTTACTCTGAGGTGGGTGAATTTTAAGTTTTTAAAAAGAAATTCAGACACACCAACCATTTGAATAGTTTTGTATATAAATGCTATAAAAATATTTTGGAAAAGAGATACAGTACCTGTTTAGTATGAACAAAATTTGATCAGAGTTACTTAAGAAATAAACAACGTTATTCAGTGAACATGGCATTATGAATAGCAATTGCTCTGCTGGCATATTCCATGATGCGCGCTAGCGCATCATGGAAAATATGCCAGCAGAGCTATTGCTATTCATAATGCCATGTTCACTGAATAATCGTTGTTTATTACTTATATTTGCATTCTTTGATTTTTTTTTCAAGAGTATCAGAGGAAATCCTGACTTACATAAGGACGCAGCTTCTTGTTTTCAATAAAGAAAAACATACGGCTTTAAAATCAGTAAACCTGGTTTATGCTCCTTTTCTCTAATAAATCACATACAATTTATAAAGTATTTCCTTCTCAAACACATATACAGTTACCTGAATACAAGCAGAGCTGCCAACACATTTTTGTTTTGATGCAGATGTGACGTCATCGATCAACGTTATTAAAACCCTCTGACAAAAATCAATAATTTTTACACTATGATGAAAAATTAGAATGATTTTATAATGATTATTACTCCAGAATTCTTTTCTATAATTTTTTTTTTAGCTGAAATCATTCTTGAAATAGATATACTATAGTTAAAGAAATTTTCTCTTTCTGAATGTTATTACCCAAGTGTGAAGAGTTATCGTTCTTTGTACAAATATGCATGATACGAAAAAATAAGAATTTGGCAGTTCTCTACAATTTTAAAAAGTTTTATTATACAATTAAATACATTGACCAAAATTGAACTTTTAAAGGTATAAATCAGCAATTTTAAAAATTCTGAATTTCCTTTTTTTCAAAGAATATTATTAAAAACTTATTTTTATTACTGTTTTGAAACATTTCATATATATACTTCTCAACAGGATATATAAGTGTAGTAGAGGTAGTTCTACACGAGCACGATAAAGCAATTGCACTCATAGTAGAAGCAGTTGCATCTATAGTCCTATGAACGCAGTTGATGACTAGGTGTTCATAGTGGGAGAGAGCAGTGGATATGCAAATATATAATTATAAAAAAACTGAAAACCTCAGATCTCTTTAGAATCTTCTAGCAATGTTTGATGAAGAAAATTGTAAAGTCTTATTTTGTTTGACAGTTTCTAGTGGAGGAGAATGAGACGATTAACAAGGAGAAGTTACAGGCAGAATACAATGATGCATACTGGGAAGGCCACTACACGATCTGTCGGGAGCGGATCCCAGTATTTCTAGAGCAGGCGGCCAACAAAATCCCCAACACGGGAAAATATCTCAATGTGATACGACTGTGTGTACGTAAACTTTTAGTTAAGTGTTGTTTTCTTATTACCGATATTGTTTTCTATACATGCAATGATATAAATTTTTCATTAACAGCATATGAATGCCAACCAAATTGTTTGTATATAAAAGCTTTATGTATGTAAAAAAACAAAATATTAATTCCAGGTCGTGATGTACAGTGTTTATGCCTGAAGAAATTGTGTACACAGTCAAGGAAAGGAAATACTATGAACAAATAGAGAAGGCGTATGAGTACTCTAGTAAACTACTGCTAGAATTACTAGTGGAAGAGAAGGAACTCATGGCCAGAATTCGGTAAATTAAATGGTGGTTTTATATTTATTTCATGTTTTCAGTTTTGAGTTATTTCATGTTTTTAGGAAGCAAAGGAATCAGTTGATTAACATGAAAGACAGAATGTACATTTATCGTAATGAAATAATCTGAGATAACGAACAGTATTGAAGTCAAACTCAAAAGTCCATTCAAAATACACAAAATATAACATCAGAGTTAGGATGCCTTAAAAGAATGAGCATACCTTGCTGACCTTACCGTTACATAACTTGGAAAAAACGAAAAAAAAACTGGCAAAGTTTGAATCTTAGGTAGGTATGCCAAGCAGAATTTAAAATGAAATTCTGAGACCAAAATCACTGCACATTTTAGTTTTTATATCTGTTCGTAAACTAAATAGGCATTGTAATTGAAAGTTGTAAACATTTTTGAATTTTAAAAAAAAGTTTGAAGTTTTCAATTTAAAGTAGGTCTATACTCGCACTACGTCATTTACGAATAGTAAAACCGGAACCGCGCGTCCTTTTTCCGAGATGAGAGTTTTTAACTATATTGGTTTGACTTTTACTTAGCGTTTTATATATCCGGTAACGATTTTGCTCGAAGTCGGTCGCGTCAACAAACACATATTGTACAGTGATGAATTAAAAAAGAAAAGGCTGGGAACAACTTTCGGTTTACAGAAATAATTAGGTAATAAAACGATATTTCTGTGAATGATGCATGTTTGATATGCCGCGTCGAAAACACGGACCATATACATGCTACATCATAACATGACTGTATCAAACTATCGAGGCAACTATTGTCGGCGGCCAAGTTGAAGTTAATAGTGATAATTCGGAAGAAAAGTAATGACTACGATTTGACTTAGAAAATTTATGGATTTTACTAATCAAACATTACAAAATTTACTTTAAATAATAATAATTGCAAAAAACACATACCCCCCTCCCCCAACCTGCTTACCCACGAACCCCAATGCAAAATTATCTTTTGAATAAGTATTTGACAAAAGTTGATTCATTTGCAGCATACTTTGTTACTTTCTGTAACAAAATCATCCAGTTTCTGAGAATCAGTGAATTACTTTCATTTTCATCGTCTCCAATTTAAAGACAAGTGTGTTTTATTTTTATTTTTTTTTTCGAGTAAAATAAGATAAATTTTAGGGACAATAGGTTTTGGGTGTGTATAATTATTGTTTTAAATAATGTACAAGCTTGTTAATACAAGTATACACTCAAACATTAATAGTATTACAGAAATATGTAACAATACATTACTTCTGGAAGAAAGAAAATAGGGGGGTACCTTTAGTGTAGAGCTCATACCACGAAAAGTAATGCGTCAACATATAATTTTTTTAAGCTTATTATTTTTCTTAAATATAATTTAGTAAAAATAATGCAAATTTACGAAGTTTGAGTCCATAACTTTTTTTAAATGACCGAGATTGTCCTGGGAAGCATATTTTCTCACATTAAATTTTGATACAATAGCCTAACAAAGTGCATCTATTTATAATAATTCATGCAAAACAATGATATTTTATTGTTTAATAACATGTTTCTACTCTATTTTGGGTATTAAAGTTGAATATTTAGACTTAAATTAATTTATATACAACAAAATTTAGGATAGGTAAAATTTCAGTATTTTACATTTCGGGGTATATACTCCGATAGGCTATAGCGGAAAAGTGAACATGTTGACATATAATTTTTCTTGTGTCTATCCATTGCTGGGATGTATGTCTATCTTATAAAAGCAGATTTTTAAAGATTGAGCCCATTTAGTGCCGAGTATAGAACTACCTTAAATGACAAAAACTTAATTTTTACAGGAAGAATGTCAACTTCATTTTTATACCTTTACGCCACCAAGAAAAAAATAATTTTGATACAAATCACATACCAAATTATAAAACAACAATATGCTGTGTGAGTTTCTAAAAAATCACTATATTTTTTTTAATTAACAAATAAATTAATGGGTCGGGCTAATTTGGCTGTCAGGCTATTCAGGTCGATTTTGAGTTCCCTTCCTCCTGTCTGAAAATAATTCTAAAAAATTGTTTCATGAGATATTAGCATGATTAGGAAGTCAATGAATGAACATGTAAATTTTGGCAAGACAGATTAAAATGTGTTACATTTAAAAAATAACAAAGAACAGTAATATGATCATCTATAGGGTCCATGAAAAACCCTCATATAACATGTACAATTCAAGCAGCAAAATATTTTAAAAGCCTTTTAGAATAATAAAAATGAATTTTAAAAAAGTTCCTTAATTGAAAAAGATGGGTCAAACAGTAAAAAAAAGAATTAATCCAACAAATTAGCAACTTGATTTATTATAATAATTATCTTTTTGTCTAAACGTTTTAATAACAGAAATTCAACTGGAGTAAAATGCCTCCAACATCTGGGATAATCAAAATTTCTACAACACCCTCACAATATACAAAACCCCTAACATTGATCATGCAACATTTAATTTTCTCAAGAAAAAAAAAACAAATTGCGCCTCATGCAGTATAAATATAACCAGATTTCGAATTTCCTCTGTTGTAATTCTAGCAAAACCATGTAAATCTTATCAAAGGTACTCTATTATGCTGAAGTATTTTTTATATAATAAAAAGTGTGTAAAATACTTACATTAAATCACACAATACTCGCTTTGGAAGCGAATAAAAGGCTGAAATGAGTGTGGAAATGTTGCATGCAATGGGGGCCGCCATTGCTGAACGGAAACAAGGCCATCGACATTCCGCTTTAATTTTCGTTAAAATATAGATGTTGTCATGCGTCTTCCTTCTGCTTTTTATTATAAATAGTAACAATAAGCATTGAATATTTGTAATTTCATCAGTAGATAAGTGCCTTCACATTTTAAGAGTCAAAACACACTTACCGTTTGCTTTCTTTTTTCTATTTTTCCTTCAAAAACACGTGCTTTTCACTATTTTTTAGCTAGAGACAGGCCCCAGGGTCACTTCTAAAAATAATTCCACGAACAGTTGGAATGCAACAGTCGTATTCATGTAGAAATAACCCGTAAAAGACAACTACCCCGAAGTGCATGACGTCAGAGACATAGAAAAATTGAGAAGCGCGAGTTACGTCCCTTTGCCTTAGCAAACCTATCTTAGGTCTGGTATGAATTTGAATAACTTGATTCTGATTTTAGATCCATAAAGCATTACTTCCTGTTGGACAAGGGGGACTTTATTGTCCAGTTTATGGACATGACGGAGGACGAGATGAGACAAGACATGGAGAACATCACCCCCACACGACTGGAGACCTTACTGGAACTGGCTCTTAGGACCAGTACAGCTAACATTGACCAGTTCAAGGACGATCTCAGGTGAGTACAGCTAACATTGACCAGTTCAAGGATGATCTCAGGTGAGTACAGCTAACACTGACCAGTTCTCAGCTGAGTACAGCTAACATTGACCAGTTCTTTGGTGATTACAGCTAACATTGACCAGATCTCAGGTGAGTACAGTTAACATTGACCAGTTCTTAGGTGAATACAGCTAACATTGACCAGTTCTCAGGTGAGTACAGCTAACATTGATCAGTTCTCTGGTGAGAACAGCTAACATTGACCAGTTCTCAGGTGAGTACAGGTAATATTGACCAGTTATCAGGTGAGTACAGGTAATATTGACCAGTTATCAGCTGAGTACAGGTAATTTTAACCAGTTCTCAGGTGCTAACATTGACTAGTTTAAGGGCAATCTCAGGTGAATATTGATAACACTGTCTACTTAAAAGATATTATCAAATAAGAACAGCTGACATTCATCAAAAATATTATATCAGGAGTTTGCATGGTAAGCATTAGACCAACAACAAGAAGTATTGGCAGATTTCCAACTGTAACTTATTGTTATATACTTAAGAGATAACTGTCTTATTTTTCGATTTCAAGATGTGATCAGTCGATTGGCTTGTGTGATAATGTGCATCAACGCCAAATGTGGTAAGGCATAAAATTATCCTGCAAGACAAATGATCTATCGTCGTCATGAAATCGAAAAATCTTACAGTTATACCTTATATTTACATGGTATTGATTCCGACAATCAATGTGGTAGAAGCCCGGCTTCTTGTCCCCATTTGTCCCACCCTTCACAGGATTTTTTTTTACCGCGACTATTGATGAACCATTAAATTGATGAACTAATAAAGTACATTAACCATTTGTAATTTTATGTCGATCAAAATCATTTGAAATGTAAATATTGTGGTATAAAATCTCCTTTTACTCTTTTGTAGAGTGGAGTTACTTCCATTCGACCTTATCACACAGCTTTTTAAAATCCTTTCCATACAGACAAAGAAAGAAAAAGGTTTGGTTTTAGATCTGTTTACATTATTATTAAGATCCCATGAAATACGGATTTTATCGTCTTGGAGGGCTATATTTCTAATATTTTAGTAAAAGCTGAGGTGATTAGCTTATTCTGCAACATTGGATTTAAAGCAATGTGGATTTTCTTTTTTTGATTATAGAGTATAAAGTAGATCCAACTGACCTTCACCTGTCTGGACTCGAGTCCTTTTCCTTTGACTACATGGTCATGTGAGCAGTGTCCCTGGTTCTTAACAAGAAAGTATGGAGTTAATAACTTCTCCTTTGACTACATGGTCAAGTGGCCGTGTCCCTGGTTCTTAACAGGAATGTATGGAGTTAATAACTTCTCCATAGACAACATGGTCAAGTGGCCCGTGTCTCTGGTTCTGAACAGGAAAGTATGGAGTTAATAACTTCTCCTTTGACTACATGGTCAAGTGGCCTGTGTCTCTTGTTCTTAACAGGAAGCTATGGAGTTAATAACTTCTCCTTTGACTACATGGTCAAGTGGCCGTGTCCCTGGTTCTTAACAGGAAGGTATGGAAATAACTTCTCCTTTGATTACATGGTCAAGTGGCCCATGTCTCTGGTTCTTAACAGGAAGGTTTGGAGTTAATAACTTGTCTTTTGACTACATGGTCAAGTGGCCCATGTGTCTGGTTCTTAACAGGAAGGTATAGACTTAATGACTTCTCCTTTGACTACATGGTCAAGTGGCCCATGTCTCTGGTTCGTAACAGGAAGGTATAGAGTTAATGACTTCTCCTTTGACTACATGGTCAAGTGGCCCATGTCTCTGGTTCTTAACAGGAAGATATAGAGTTAATGACTTGTCCTTTGACTACATGGTCAAGTGGCCCGTGTGTCTGGTTCATTACAGGAAGGTATGGAGTTAATGGCTTCTCCTTTGACTACATGGTCAAGTGGCCCGTGTCTCTGGTTCGTAACAGGAAGGTTTGGAGTTAATGACTTTTCCTTTGACTACATGGTCAAGTGGCCAGTGTCCCTGGTTCTCAACAGGAAGGTTTGGAGTTAATGACTTCTCCTTTGACTACATGGTCAAGTGGCCCCTGTCTCTGGTTCTTAAGGACATACGCAACGTACCTTACCTAGTGATAACTTTTCAATATATTCTTAATTTAAGATTATAGTGTTATCAGATGTTCATAGAGAAATTTTTTTTTTTTTTTTTGAAGATATCAAATTATGAATTTCTTTGCATTATTCAAAGAAAAATATACAAAAATTACAAAACATAAATTCCAGATTTTTCCCCAGTCAAATTTGTTTTAGAAGAGGTGTATAAATCCATATATAGACATTGAAAGTATTGCACACAAGTCCTTCATTTAGTGGAACTCTTCAACTCCAGGGAAGAACCCAATAAAATTCAAACTTACGTATGACCTTAACAGGAAGGTATGCAGCTAATAACTTCTCCTTTGACTACATGGTCAAGTGGCCAGTGTTTCTGGTTCTTAACAGGAAGGTATGGGGTTATTAACTTCTCCTTTGACTACATGGTCATGTGGCCAGTATCCCTTGTTCTTAACAGGAAGGTATAAGGTTAATGACTTCTCCTTTGACTACATGGTCAAGTGGCCAGTGTTTCTGTTTCTGAACAGAAAAGTATAGAGTCTGTTAATAAGTTATTAACACTATAATATAGAATTAACAGAAAGGTTCACTTATTGTTGTAACAAAAAGTAAATTTTGATACTTTTGTTGAGAAAATGATTCAGTCTGTATTTGTTGCGAAGTATAATTTTCATTTAGCTTTGGGATTCTTGTTTGTGAATATATGACAAAAATATGGATGTTTTTGTACAAAATCATTCCATGAAGTAACAGTATATACTTATATTTAAGGAGATAATAACATGTCTCTTTTACATTTGTAGGCTCTAATTAGATACCAAATGTCGTCAGACATCTGTTTTATTGGAAACATGTAGAGAGACAACTTTGTAGGTGAGTATGTCATATATACATGGCTATGTTACACATATAACTTAAAGTAACTTAATGAAAATTGAAATTACCTAGCATTGAATAGATTTTATTTCCATCATGAATTTCCAAATGGCCCTGAGTGCCAAGTAAATTTCAAAATTTGTAGACCATCACTGGTATATGTTGACGTCTCTATGTTCGTGAAAAATTCTCGTATGGGATCAAAATCAACAATCAGTTAATCTTTTCTTCAACCATTGAAAAGTAGTCGTATCCTGTCTGTCAGTGTAAGGATTAGTAACATTTTAACACTATTCTATTTGTTCAGTGTATCATTCGGTAACAAGGCAGCCAAGATGTACTCCCTCCACTCCTCTAAGTTGTACATGGCCGCCTTGTTACTTTTTGTCAGTTTGTGAATTTAACATTGTTCTCCTTTGTTCTATTTGCCAGTGTGTGAATTGGTAACAAGGCAGCCAAGATGTAGTTCCTCCACTCCTCTAAGTGGTACCTGGCCGCCTTCGCTCTCCGACAGAGGGTGCTCAACTTTGTCCAGAACTTTGAGTACTACATGATGTTTGAGGTTGTGGAACAAAACTGGCTCGTGTTCCAGCAAAACATGGAAAACGTAAAACATTATGATCTTTGAATTAGTGACCGTGAAACAAATAGCATCAGATGCCTCAGAAGTATCTACATATAATTAATTTTACATGCTTCAACATTGTAAATGCTGTTTATACTTGAAATTGTTGAAGGAATTATGCAACTCTCTACATATAAACTAAACATCAAACATCAACTTAAAATGGAATAATTTTACATGTATCAATTTCCTTGACAGGTGTCTAATATTGATGACATGTTTTTTAACTGAACAAACCAAACATTAAACATCAAAGTAAAAATGAAATCTTTAACATGTACATATAACAATTTCCTTAACAGGTGTCTAATATAGATGATGTGTTGGCGTACCATGCTGACTTCCTGAACACCTGTATGAATGACTGTATGTTAACAGATCCTGACCTTCTGAGGATTGTACACAAACTGATGGTGGTGTGTGTCACTTTCTCCAACTTCATACAGGTAACACTGCTTAATCAATTCCAAAACCTTCAAAAGATATTGAAATTATAAAAGATCCAAAATGTTTTCTCTGTATATAGCAGAGATTTGGCTTTATTGGTTAATAATGATATCATGGCTTACAGGAATTAAATATCTGCATCCAACGACAAACCTTAATTATCACAATCATTAATGTAAGCCTGTGTTAAAAAAATAATAGTCAGTTGTTCAAGTCTTTGTCATTCTTATGTGAACATTTTATCAATAAAATATATGGAAGTTTACCTGTTACTTTACAATACTTTCAAACAGAGATTGAGTCTGAGCACAGCTGTAGAACCAGAGAGTAAACCAACAAGAGAGAGTTCTCTACAGGCCACCAGTAAAGAGAGCAGGCCATCAAAGAGAAACTCAAAACAAAGGTAGGTCTGAGTACAGAACCAGAGAGTAAAACAACACGAGAGAGTTCTCTACAGGGAACCAGTAAAGAGAGCAGGCCATCAAAGAAAAGGTCAAAACAAAAGGTAGGTCTGAGTACAGAACAAAGAAGGTAAACCAACACGAGAGAGTTCTCTACAGGCCTCCTGTGGAGAGAGCAGAGAGCAGGCCATCAAAGAGAAACTCAGAACAGAGGTAGGTCTGAGTACAGAACCAGAGAGTAAACCAACATGAGAGAGCTCTCTACAGGCCACCAGTAAAGAGAGCAGAGAGCAGACCTAATAAACTCAAAACAAAGGTAAGTTTGGGTACAGAACCTGTTATTTTTCAGGGTTCTGTTTAGTTTTAGAGAACAAGGTTTAATTGTATAAGCAGCTTGAGATATAAAGTAAGATTCTAAATAAACAGTTGTCATATAATTAGTAGATACACAACATGTTTATCCTGAGATTTGAATTGTGTTTTATACGTACCAGTATACTTTTTTATTATGGTATGTACATATCGATACCTTTCTGTCATATTATTTGAACCTAAGTGACATCTAAATTACTTGTATGACTGGTGACTTTACCTTTGATAGAAGTTTCTCTCATACAACATGGATGCAAGTTTACCTGTATCATTATTTTATCATAACATTATTCAACCTTTCATATTAAACCTTTAGTTCTAGTCATTTCTCTTTCTTTTTTAATCCAAAATCAAGCCAGTTAATAACAATTGTTCAAAGGTCTCTCTTAGCATGATTTTCACATTTATTTATATCAAGTAGTAATTTTAACCTTTTCCCTCTAAAGCTTAAATATGGTGACTTGTTCAGGTATTTATGAGCTGATCTTTGATTCAGCTACATTAAAATTTAAACTTGATTCTCAATATTTTATTAAACATCTATTATAAACAAAGCATTTGCTATGAAAAATAAAAGTTTTGTAGGTTACCTGAGTAAACTCAGGTGACCTATTGCTATCTGTTTTCGTCCGTCGTGTGTTAACATCTGAACATTTTCAGCTTCTTCTCTGCAACCACTGAACCAATTTCAACCAAATTTGGCACAAAGCATTTATAGGTAAAGGAGAACAAGAATTGTGAATTTCATGATCCCTGCCCCCCCCCCCTGGGGCCTTAGGGGTGGGGCCAAAACCACTAAAATTAGTGCAATCTTTAAAAATCTTCTTCTTTACTCCTGGACATCAAGCAGGCTAACTGTTGACATGAATGTTATAAGCATTGAGTCCTCTACCAAAATTGTGAAATTCATGGCCCTGGGGTCAGGGGTTCTACTGCTAGGGCGGGGCTAAATAAGTAGGTCGCGAAAAGGCATTATTTCTTTGAAAATCTTCTTCTCTGCTCCTGGGCATTTAATTAACCAACTAAGTACACAGTTATGATGAGCAAGAGTGCCTCTACCAAAATTGTGAATTTTATGGCCCCAGGGTCAGGGGTTCTTGTTTTAGGATGGGGCTCTAATGATTATATAGTGAAATGCATGAATTCTTTGAACATCTTATCCTTTGCTCCTGATTAATATGCTAGTGATCTAATTACATATTTAAGACCAGGATTTATTTTATTTTCAGTTTGACAAACCCTCCGCTCAAGGTTTTGAATTTTCAGAAAATAATAAAAAAAAAAATTTTTCTTTCCGATGTCAAATTTGAGTCGGAATCGAGATTTCATATTTACGAACTCGCACTTCCGGTTTTAAGATGAAACCGCGGGTAGAGGTGTCGTAACAGTATTACACTTGGGTTCACGTCAAATCATGGCTGACGGAAAATAATCCCGGAATCTTCCCTTCCGATTCAGCATTTTGATACGAGACTGGAGCTGATTTTTTTTATGAGATGAAAAACAACATGTAAACCTCCTGTATTGACCAGATTTATTAAAATTTATAGCGTGCTGATTTTTCTATATACTGTACTTGAGTGGGGAGTGATTAGGCCCTGGAATAGATTTTCAAACACATTCTCGACTTCGACCGAAACAAACTTGCGTGCCTTGCTGGATGGCTATGTATTTTTTGGTACTAAAATCTTTATAAAGAATGGTTTTACAAGATCTGAAAAGGAAATTTCTGAGAAGTTTGTTATGAATTTATTACACCTACTCAAACTTGCGCATTTCTGGTAAGAATATATAGCAGAAATTGATACTGTTGTGCAACCTTAAATAAAGTAAGATCTGAGAAGAAGCTTGGTTTAGTGTACAATTCATCGATACGAGTGCCATTCAAAACGTTTCACCCGTTCAAAGGACAAATAAAATGCTGACGACTTTGTTGCACAATGACATGCTGGTGAGATAATTATGTATTCGTTTCAAAAGTATCTGTCTGTAAATTATTTTCCTCCCCTAGGTTTTAAATTGCCCGTGGCAGCTACAGTGGACCCTCATTTATCCGGACGCTTTGGTTCCCAGTCAATTTGTCCGGATATGTGAAGCATCCGGATATCTGAATCACCATTTAAACAAGACAGAATAACATTTTAAAATTTCGTTCCAATGAAAAATCGTCCGGATACTGAAGCATCCGGATATCTGGCGTCCGGATATCTGAAGGTCCACTGCATTGCATATTGCCAGCGACATTGTTTAGGTCTCTGTTATAGCTTACAGTCTAAGCATCATTCTTCAGAAAAGGGTTGCTTATGCATCAGATGTAATGAATAAAACTATGGGAGAAGTTAACAGGTCCAGTCCAAGACTATTTCTACCTACGTAGCTATTGATAGTTAACTAGGTATTTAAAGCTACCCAAAGTAGCTATTTTTACCTACTTTCTGCTTTACTTGCATTTTGTGGCCAAATGCAGGAACGGCGCAACATGGTGAGCACAACATTTCTTGATACAGTCACACTGGATATGACAAAAATTTGGCCAAAAAATGATTACTTCATATTTAATCAATTTTGCATAGAAACTAATGCAAAATTGCCAATTCAGGAAGTAATCATTTTTTGGCCAAAATTTGTCGTATTTATCATTAGTGTGACTGTATTGAAGGATATGGTATTCACCATGTTGCGCCATTTGGTCTGTGTGCCGCAAAATGCAGAAATTATAAAAAGTAGGTAAAAATAGCTACTTTGGGTAGCTTTAAATACTTAGGTAGCTATTAATAGCTACGTAGGTAGAAATAGTCTTTGGACTGGACCTGGTGAAGTCCATCTGAGGAAGAAATAAACAATAACCTGAAGAAATTTTTTAAAAATTCAACTATTAAATTATTTTACACTTAATTGAAAAAATGTTCACCCTACTCCCCAATACTCCCTATCTGTTTTATGATAGGAATTATAATTTTAGGCATCAAGTAAATTTTAGAACAATGTCTACACATTCACCTTACACATATTAAAAAAATGAAGATATATTGAAAGACTTTTAAAGAATTGATTTTTAAAATCATATTTAGACCAACATCACAAAATTTATATAAGTGGGCCAAACTGGTAGATGATGAAATAAGCAATGAAATGTTCTACTTTCCTATTTGTAAGCATTATATGTCCGGTGGTAAGGAGCCTATTAGAATAGCCTAAAAAAAAAGAAAGTACAAATGTTAATAACTGCATGATTTATCAATTTTTTTTTATTTCCTTCTCCTTCGGGACTTTTTTATTCTCATGTTCATAACTAAACATAAATATAAAAAAATGCTGGCCTTATAATTAAGAAAGGGGCCTCTTTCAAAAGAGATAATTTCATGGCCGCTGGGTCAGGGGTACCAGGGGGGTACTTTGACTAAAAATAAATTAATGCTTTGAAATCTGTCCTTTGATAAGCAATGGTGCCCCTTTAAAATTTGTGAATTTCATGGCTTTTGGATTAAAACACGAATCAAATACAATCGCTGGAAAGTTGTTACATGATACTCAGGTGACCTATAAGGCCCGTAGGCCTCTTGTTTTTTTAAATCATCATATCCTATTCATAAACTTTTTACATTATAAAATTATTGATATAAATAAAATATAATTGATGATTAAGGTATTACATTTGAAACTTCTTAAAGCTATTAGAATTTTTAACATTAAAATTATTGTTCTACAGCTGTTAAATGACATATCAGTGAGTATCAAAAAAAGCAAATGAGTACCAATTATATTCTTGTGAGCACTGTGTTGGAAATTTTCAGTTCTGAAAGGGTATTCATGGTTTTATATACATATACATACTCTTGTATAATAATATATATTAGTTGAGAATGACTCAATAACATGTACTGGTGGTAGACACTGGAAATAATTCACCTAGTCACCAATGGGTGAACTCACAAATGAATATTTTAGCTCACCTAGAATGTATCCCAAATACCAGTTAGCTCATTTAGTCAAAGTTTTGATGTTAAACTTCATGGAATTATTTTAAAAAAGAACTAAAATTTGAAGTACATGATTGTTAATGAAATTTGAGTATGTTTCAGTTCATTTATTGGTTGACAAATGCTGTTTTATTTTTTGAGCATTTTTCGTTTGTGAGCAGAGAGAACACCAATGTTAAATATACATTTGTATATCATATGTTTGATGGCTGATTAAGGGATATATTTATCAATGGTGAACATTTGTTGATTAGATCAAAGGATAATAAATTTGGTACCGAAGTAGTCATACTATCAATATTTGATAAATGTGCATTGTACTGTGAAGATAACTATCAAAAACTGTCACACAAAAAAGAACAATTTTAAAAAAAGATTATGAGATGTATTTCATAAAGGACATATTGTAAGTAGTTATTGACTGGAATAAATGTTTGACCAAGGGTTTTATCTTTAAACTGTCACCTATTCCAACATTTATATTTAAAATCTTTAACTACCAGTATTTAAATGAAACATTAACTCTTTGGTTTTATCACCTTGTTAAAAATTCTTCTAAAAATCAGGCGAAGAACCTACCTATTCCAATACTGTGAGATGAATACATGATTTGCAATTTGAGCATAAAGTTTTCTTCTAAAAAACCCTTTATTTGTGAAATGATAGTTCGTTTTAAACTTTTTTTTAAAAACTTATTTCTTTTTATTCGTTTGATTTATCAATCACAGAAATGGAAGTAAGTGTACATGCCTTTTAATTTATAGGTTGTTGCAGAGCATGTAGATCTAATGATGGCCAGTGAGAACTTTGAGAGGACAATTGCAAACTTTGACCACAACTTCTCAGGCAAACTGATAGATTTACTGAGGAAAACCATGGACCTGAGTTCAGAGAGTGGGCATCTGAATCTACTGAACATTCTCTACGGGTTAGTAGTGAAATGGAGGAAACATAGTAAGAAAGTTAAAACAAACAACGGATCCAGTATTTTCCTTTAGCTTCCATATCTACTTTAATTTAGATAATTATATTTAATAGAAATCTTTGTAGAAATGTTAATCATTATATTCTTGTACAAGTACCAATAATTGAAGTTTCTTGTCATACTGTGTATTGTTAAAACCTTTGAAAATTGATTATGGTAGTACGGGAACAAGTCATTACAAATTCATTTACCGTATAGGGTATTTATAAACTGGATTTCAATGGTTTCTGCAAGGATAAGTTAATTGTTTATTGTTTATTTATAGACTGGATTTCAATGGTTTCTACAAGGAGAAGTTAGAAGCCATGTCTGCAGAGAAGGCTATGATGGAATCTTCTATACACAGTACAGATTCTGGTAAATTATAACCTTGAGAGGGTTGGGTAGTTGTGGCTATTTTAGACTTAATTGATCTCTTTGAGAAGAAGAGTTCCATGTAAAGATATACAAAAATGGTCAAGTTTTTAAGCTTACATGTATTAATTTTCTTTGAAAAATCTAAAAAAAAATAAGTATATCTGATGAGTAAAGTGTTGACCCCTAGCCTCCTGGAAATAGATGTGGAAAAATAGTTCTATCTCCAAGGAGTGTGATAGAAAAATAAATACCCCCGGTATAACAAACATCAATATTTTACAATTGATAAGAAAATGCTTTTTATAAACTCATTATAACACATATTTTTAAAAATCGTCATTGTTTATTCATAGGATCCACAGGCTCATGGCCGACGTCATCATTTACGTCACAGCGTCCAGAGACGGCTCAGTACGTCCCCAGTATCCACAAACAAAGACCGTCATCTAACTCATCTAGTTAAGTAGGGCTGACCAGAACAACACAAGCACTAACGATGGAAAGAGATTAATAAACTAAGTTATATTCAAGTTCATTGTTGGATATAAATGATCAATTGCAATGCACATGTGATTGTTTGTGTGTTGGTATTGATGAGATATTCCTGAATTAGGTGATAATTAGGTCCACAAAATTGTGTGATATAGTTCTATTATTTTAATAAATAGTCATTTATTCCACATTTCTGAATATTATTGATTTTTGAATTGTTTATTGCAAATTTAATGGGGATTGCTAAAAAATATACCCACAAATGTCTGGTTGCAGAGGAAAGCATATTAGCACATTAGTTCACCTCTGGGTGCCAATCACATCTAAATAGCTATTCAAGTTTGAATACTGTGAATTTTTTTTCTCTTTTTTTTTGGAAGTATTAATTTGGTAGAAAATAAAGACTCTTCACCAACGGTCATTGACATTGGTAACGTTGCCATATAGAAATAAATATTCATGTATTTATAACTAAAAAGTGACATCAGAGGAAAAGTACTGAATATATTACAAAAACTCGCACACTCGATTGTTCTGATACATTCGAATATTTTCAATGCATTTGAAACGTGAACATAATAAGTATTTAGTATCATGTGTTTAATATATTTTATCAAAATTATCCAGCTCAGATACTAGTAGTTAATTTTAATGGCACAGGGGCCTATCTATTGAAACAGTTATTTACAAGTAGATAAATACGATGTTGACCTTCATTATATGCAATACATCTTCTCTGATGTACGGTATCCACATCGTTATTCTTTACAGGATACACGATACGATAGGATACACGCACTATACAATAGGATACACATACGATATGACGATATGATAAACGCAAAACATGGGTACGATAAACGCAAAACACGATAGAAAACGCAAAATACGATAAATGCAAAACACGATACTATAGGATACACGCCCGATAGAATTGTAAAAAAATAACGATGTGTGTACTGTACTTAGACCACTTGTTACGGCAATACATCAGCTTCATTTGCCACTGCTTGGCAACAATCATTCCTTAAAGTGCATTAGGATCTACACCATATGCAATACGTCATAATAAATTACAGTTTTAAAGCGTATAAGCAAAAACATACAACCAGGTTACAATACTCTTTAATAGAAAAATTAATTTTTCCTTCATTTCAACTTTTAGCTTGTATAAGTTTGGCAAATCCTATTTGACAATGAAAGAATAGGAAATTTTAACCCCACCCCCTACTAAAAAAAATACGTTAAATCAAAACAAATAAAAAATAAATGAAAAGCAAAAATATAGATAAAACTCTATACCGTTCAATAATACTGAAAGAGGTTCTAGATAAAATATTGAAAGAAGTTAAGCCTTCACACAAGCTCTATCATATCATAATTTACTTCGCCATTATTAAAGCATACTTTAAATGTTGGTAGAGATATACTTGAAAGTATTGTGGCAGAGAAACAGTTGAAAATTAGTAAAATAGTAGATTATTTTAAGCTTATTTTTAGTCCCTCCTTATAGAAAATAAAGGTAGGGTAGTTTTTTGTTGCTTTTGTTTATAATCAACTTCCTCCTAAATAAGTAAGGGGGTGGGGTGGGTATAACACCTAAAAATATAATCTTCTGTAAAGCTATGGGCTAGTGTAAAATACACATTATAATGCAAAAACTATATATGTAGACACATAAGCTTTTGATTTAGCGCACAGTATTCATTACATTTCTTAATTCTTGTTTTACTCCACGATTTTACCCAGTTCTGAGTATATTTTTAAGAGAATTTGATATGAAAATCAGAACAAGCATTTTCATTTTTGTAACCTCTTCTTTTTTCTGTATCATAAAATGAAAATTAATTGAAGACCATATCTTTTTATGTCCTTGTAATCGAACATTCGGGGGTATATAGATTTATCGTGTCCGTCTGTCTGTCTGTCTGTCTATCTGGCGGTCTGTTTCTCCGCAAAAACTTTAACCTTTACCATAACTTTTCATTTATTGTAGCTATGTCTTTCATATTTAATGTGTGTACATTCCTTGTGACAAGACCTTACTTTGGGTACCACCAAATTTGACATTTTGACCTCTACCTTGGAGTTTGTCCCATTTTACACAAAAATGTCAAATTTTTAATTAATTTACTTTGGCTATAACTTTTAAATGGTAGATACTAGTACTCTCATACTTAAAAAATGTATTCCTTGTTACATTAAACCTTTCTTAAAAAACCATTATTCGTCTTTACACCGGGCCGCTGCACCCGCTAGAGAGCTTCTGTAGGAACCATACGTGTGGAAACGATTGTTCCAAACTTGTCTTTGCTGCCCGAATGCTCGACTTTCAGCACTTCTAATTTTCTTCTCATTGTCAGAGTTTTCAGCAATTTTTCTGAACTGATACTCATTTACTGTCTTCCAACCAGACGTAAACTGGTGTGCTGAGCCCACTGCTGTCTCCGGAGAACTAGTGTAGCCGTCCTATAGAAAAGCATGTCCTGAGCTTACCTTTGTTACCCGAGTCCTCTAAAGTCACCCATGACAGAATATCGAGAAAGACGAGAAGGTGTGTGGATAGCACAAAACAGATCCTTCAAATGACTTCAAACGATCAAAACAAACCGATAAAAACTTATAATCAAACACAATAAAGAGTACTGTTTACTAAATTTAACCCTTGCGTTAAAGGACTGACAAAACGAATTCTAAAATATTGGAACACCATTCTTAGAAATCCAGAATGAAAACTTTATTTAATTCTCAAGCAATCATAGCTTACAGCAGACACGAGAATATAGGTGACGAGATAATCTGGTCTCACCTAAAACAAACACCATGATTTATGTCCGTGGCCTCGATGAGGCTTCCTAATAGCCGAAACACTCTACAACTACTTGCATAATTCAAATCAAATATTACTCTGCTCTATGCAAAAAAAAATGTATCTACTAGAAGTGTGGTTTGGAGTGTCGGGTCCTAATAAGTCTCTTACAAGTATGGTTGATTGATGTCGCTAATTTACACATTACGTCATATGAAATATGAAGAGTACATCAGGTTAAACATAATGCATTTTTGATTTCTGTTTACTCTTAATTCAGGCATTAATAATATCATTTAGTTTTCAGATACTGTGTAGCATGAGTTTTTATTTTTATTTTTTTTGTTTTTTTAATGCAATTAATAAGTACTTAAATTGTCATTCTCATTTTTTTCACTCACTGATTTTGTAAGTTGCAAACTGTGACTATGTTTACACATTGTTTACATGTATTTGATTTTCTTCACTGAACCACTGGGAAACGTATTCTCAGCCACAAGAACGTTGTATGGTGTCAACACATAAACCAAATGGATCCTGTATATCACAGTTATCAATGTAACGGAGGAACTGTCCGTCCTCATCTAGGATGTAGATACACTTATTGTTGTTGTCTGATATGAGGATCTGATTCTGGCTGTCTGTTGTGATGCCGATTGGACCAAATGATCCATCCGTAGAAGAAGGATGACCAGTGTTTCTTAATAGGAGTGTTCCTACCTGATTAACAACCACAACTTACAGTATCTAGTGTCATCCACGAAGATATCCAGGTTCTTGTTTTCACTGACGTATTTAATAATATGAGCTAAATACAAATGTTTGCCTTCACTATCAAACTGAATGCGTTGTTTCTCTGTAGAGCCAGAGTAACGGGCAACTTTCGATTGTTTATAATCATTACTGCCCATGGTAACCAGGAGGTCACCGGAGGAGGTACTACAGACATAGTAAGGTGTTTATCTCTATAGACAGATCACTTCCTGTATCTGGTCATTCTTCACTATGTTTAGAGTTCTTGTATTAGGGTCAGTATACACTAGATCTCCACTCCTTGTCACTGCTATATCATTTGGCCATTCCCCTGACCTGGTTCGGACTGCCTGAAGGAATTTTTCTTGAAGGTTGTGGAGTTTCATGATTTTGTCTCCTCCACAGGTCCAAATTTTTTCATCACTGAGACAAGTAACACTGCATGGTCTATATTCAGTGTCTATGTTAGCGAAGAGCTCTGGTTCATCAAGCAGTGGTTTGACTTGAGGATACAGATTCTTTTGTCTCCTTTATGTAGCCATGTTCTTCCGTTGTAATGGATAATGCTGACAGAGAACCAAGCATTTCATTGAGCTGTTCTGTAGTGAACTGACGAGGAGATATACTTGGTAATGGTACATTGATTTTAGGAGGCAATGTTTTGAATTCAGCATTCCTGGATTTGTATGCCAAGGTTAGGGAGGCATCATTGTAGTCAAGTACTTTCTTCAGATCAAGAATGCACTGTTTAACATTAGTGGTAATCTTTTTGATTTCATTTTCCTGTTTGTTTAGAGCAGCCAGATGTATAGTTTTCATCTCAACAATTTCAGATTTACTTTTGCTGCCAATAATGTTTATTTCTTTCTTCCAATCTTCTCCTTGTTTGGTGATAGCCGTTGTCAGTTTATCATAATGATCTTCCATGTTTTCTCTCTTAGATTTTAGATCTAATCTTACTTCTTCGTAAATTTTGTTCTCGAGTTCTTGTAAGTCACTTTCTAAATCTTATGTTTTAGAACTTCGCTTTTGTAAAATATCTGTTATAATATGGTCATGATGTTTCCCAGAGGAAATACGAGTAGAACAGACGGGAAATCACATTGTTCACAGTAACGTTCACAATGTTTCTTGGTGTGGTTTGGACATTTTGGGTAGTTAGGAGTGGAAGTTCTGTGTTTGAATGGTACAACATTGTGTCTTTTTGCTACATTAGAAAGATGCTACCCTACACAGGTATTACAAAGATTAATCAGACAAAGTTCATAATGATTCTGTAATGCAGCTGTTTGACACAGGTCACAGAGGGGAATGTCTTGGGCTCTGTGACCGGGGTCCATTGCTGGACCCTATGATTAAAAAAAGAAAATTTGATCAAATGATTCGAGGAAGTTAAAGGAACTTTGAACCACAGCAGGAGATTTTAAAGGTTTTAGTTTTAATCGTTTGTCAAATTTCGAAACAGTTTCTCAGTTTGGAAATGACAGTAGGAAAATATTTATCAGTGTTTTAAGGTAGAAGGCAGATTCAGATTTAAAATTTTATCAAACATTGTACTTTTAACTTAAAAAGATCATATTTAATACAAAAATTGTAATCAAACTCCAAGAATATGAATAAGTAAAAAAAAATTATGAAAAGGAGTTTTGCACATCATTTCATGATAGATATCACAAATTGTACTCACGATCACACGATCTTCTACACGTACATCTTTGATTTAGACACATTTCATCAAGATATTACACCATTTAGTTGGCAACTAAAGATTTTTTTTAGGATTTTTGCATTCCTTCATAATAGTTACATGCCATTTACATTATTACAGTAAGTTGTATACATTGTAATTTCATTACACACGATAGTCTAGGATTTGTCAACCTTAATTCAGGTCAAGATCTATTAAATGAAAGGTGCTCTCAGGTTTCTCCAATTCATGAAATATATTAATTGTCATTAAGCGGTATGACCAAAAAAAAATATATATATATATAATTTCAATTATTTCGGCATGATTTTAAATTGAATTCTGTGAATTTCAAAATGCAGTATTTTCTTCCATTTCTATTGAAGCCGTAAAGTACGGGGAAAGTGACATTAAATTAATCATTACGTCATAATGGATCTAGCACAGGATAAACACATTCACTAGTTATGATGTCATATGACGTAGTTTGTACGTTAAGTTAAACAGATGCTTTTTACACCTTGTTTATTTATTAGGAAGAATATGTCCTGTTTGTAATGCTGTATAATTAATATCAATTAATTAATATCAAAAAGTATAATATGAAGTTAATTGCTCTTTCATATATTTTGTATGAATGTATTTTACTACACTTGAGGTCATTAATGACAACATTCGGGGTACATGTAATGTCTTGCAACATGTTAGATTTTCTAAATATGACCGTCTTACCTTTAGATCCAACATTGCCTTCCTAATATCCTACACATACTAAATATATATCTGGTTACCCGGCCTAATGATTTAAATATCTGAGATATCTTTATCGACCTGCGTAAATATATTGAATTTCTAGGTTGAGATTTGCAATAAATTATTTTATCTTTGTAAATGAGATCGGCTTTTGGGGGAATAATGGGATATCACTTGTCCCTCTAGCTATTTGTAGACAATTATTGTCAGGGGATAATCTTTCAAACAACTTAGAATTATTTTTTGAAGATTGTAGAATTGATTTATACCTTTTAACTTGTGAATCTAATATTTTCTCATCGATCTGTCAAAGTTAATAAATGAAAAAAAATTGTGACCTATTAAAGATCTAATTGCAAATAATGTGATTTTTAACCATCTAAAGAGGGGTTGGATTCTTTTCTTGTAATCAAATCGTTATTAAGAAACTAATAAAAGTAAATGGGATCAGAAATTTGCTTTGATTCTGTACTAAGGTCATTTTGGACAAAGTCAAAGGGTATAATATATTAAGTATTTGATGCTCAGTTATTAAACTGCAGTTTTAAAATATTTTCAGCTTTTCTGGTCCAGTGGTGGTTCTTTAGAAGCTTACCTTAGTTTGTCATCAAAGGTTAAATTTGATGGCAGAGATATTCCTTAATTAAATAGTGTGATATAATTCCATCATCTTAATAAAGAGTCATAAATTCCAAGTTTTTAAATGCTATTTAGTTTTGAATATATATTGCCAAATAATGTGAATATTGCAAAAAAAAAAAAAGAATTACAAATGTGTCGCTTTGCAAAGAATTTTCTGTTTACCAGAAATTGATTGATCTGCAGAAAGTGATTATTTTATGTCTTTGCATAGCTTTATTAAGATGAAAATCATGCAGATACACGTAAGAAATATTTTCATTTTTGGAGACAGCACCCTTGAAGAATATTGTTAAATTATTCATTTCGATATAAACAACTTTAGAAAAAAGCCTAGCTCACTGATTAGTGGATTAGTATCGATAGAGAAAAATTATTTCTCTGAAAACTGCATGATATTTTAAAATAAGACGAAATGTAAAAAAAAAATTCCAAGTCACAATTCCAAAATCGGTTAAGGGACGAAAAAAAAATCTTCGGTCGATTGCGAGGTGTTCATGGGCCGTTGTTTCCCCCTTTTGTCACCTCTTTTTTCGTCGGCCGATCAATTCTGTGTCTGTGGAGCCATGTTAAGATATTTTCTGCATCGGTGGTTGATTCCTACAAATGAAGCAGTCATTAAATAGTCTGCTGACCAACCTTCTATCATCGTCCGACCGCCCGACCATTAGCAGACAGTTAAGTCGATCGTTGGTTGGTCAACATTTAGGAAGTGGATTTTCGTAAATGTCAGCCAAGGTAAAAATCAAACTGCAGGTTAAGCAAACATTGAACGGGCTACTGTTTGACGACTTAGAATTATTTAATTTTTAAAAATTATCGCTGTTATTAAAAATTAATGTCTGCTTCGCATCTATCGATGTTACTGTCAGGCGATCATGTTTTTCAACCGAGAAAAATTTGTCGCCTGACTATAAGCTTAATTGTAACTTAAGCATAAGGAACCATGTTCTACTTTGTTGTGTATGCCAGACCATCAAGAATAGTTAGACACAAGAAGTAATTTGCATAGCGTGTGACGCCTGTTATACATTATCCCACGTTTCAAGGTTTCAACTATCAATGATGCACTTGATCTCAGACAAATCAGACAATTAAAGTTTCCTTATTGACAAAAAATGCTAAAATACCTCTGATGTTTCGGTGGTCCGAGTTGCTCTGCTCCTATTTTGTATTGTTTTTGGACTTTGAGATTGAATACTATTCGTTATCTCCATATCCTACCTTGCTTGCCAATGGTAAGGTGCACACGGTGGGTATATATGGTCGATAGGGGATGTCCACTCTACTACGGCCCCCGATCTCTCCTTTGTCTTAAGGATTCCTTTTATTTCTGCTTTAAATGGCTTAAAGCTAATTGTTTAATTGATTATAAAGCATACAAACAGTCATCTTTATCACAATTCCCTTAAAGCAGGTATAACTGTGTTATTTCATATAGATGATATGTTATATGTATCTCTTGATGTTGACTCAAAGTAACACACTGAGTTAACATCATGTGTTTCTATTAAGATATCTGTAGCATACAGTATAGAAAGAGACTTGTGAAAATTATTAGTATATAGCTAAGATATAACAAACTGCAATAAAAGACTGCACAATATAAGTTGTGTTTTCTATTCATCCTCTTACATAACATCATTCATTGTTGCGTGCGAGTAACTTCCTTCGGGTCATCTTAGATATTACTTTTGTACTGTACTGTTGTATTTTTAAAGTTTATTTTTAAATGCTTCCGAGGTGCAGGCCAATGTATATGTGGGTTGTCACAGCTGTTTTTTTTTAATCGATCGATTTTTGTTCCTATTGCATCAGCGTGTACCTTAGATCTATAAAAAGCACATCAGGAGGAAACATTTTGGAGAAATGGGCAAAACAAAGACTAAAAAGTAAGAAGATTCATTTTAATTTTTTTACCTATCATATAAAAGTGACCCATCTCTTATCTTGTATTACTGTGCAATCCTCGTCATATTTAGACAATTTTCTTGTTTTCGGGGTTATCCAAGATTATTAAGTTTAGAATATTAATCTTGACATGTAAATAGAGAATTAAAAAAAAATGAGAAGGTTAAAAAAGATTAGTATATTTACTTGTAAACGGTGTTTTCTACGAAATTAGATAGTTACTAAACACAAAAAAAGGTCAAAAGCGAAAGTAGATTTTTGACTAAAATGCGTCAGAAATTTGATATAGCTAATATACATGTACATTGTAGTTATGAATTTGAACTTTGTATGAAATTTAATTGGTCAGTGAAGTGAACAAAATGTGGACAACGAATATCTACTCCCCTTTTGCCAAATCGTAGAGGTGTTTAAACTCTATAAGCACCACTTTTGGATGTTAATTTTAAACACCGAAGACGTTTCTGCACAACACATTGCGAAAATTCGACGTTAGGGGCACAATTAATTACATAAAAAAAGAAAAAGGTTGTGATTTCGATCAGCAATACATTGCCAATTATTGAAACTTTTCATGGAAAGATGCTCACTGTGGTTCTTTTTTCTATGGCAAACAGTCTTTTCATTTGTAAGAAAGGTTCAAATTCTTAGCTCACAAATCTATTTTTTAGTATTCTAGTCAGCATAGCTGTTAGGTTTTTTTCAACGTAGTTTATTAACTAAATAGAAAAAAAACCACTTAGGGTAAATGAGCAGTGAGGGATCTTTATCATGCCTGTACCAACTGTGACATAGGACCTTGGTTTATACGGTCTAACCTGAAAGACCGATCCCCTCGTCTCACCGTGGGATTCGAATTAACCCGCGACGAAAGGAAGAACCCCTTACTCCGCGACTTTAGAGCAGACACATTTACAACTGTGCAACGCATGCAAAAAATTGCCATATTGTACAGTTGGTTCTAGAAGAAAAACGTTTGTCTAAAATGTAAGCTATTAGAGTTTACAAGAAAAAAGTCACTGTGAATACCATCAGGTACATGTCTCTTTTCTTCTTTGAGCTTAGTAACAAACAAACTGAGTTATAACCGTTTTAAAATTTTTATTAACAGCATCATTCCATTGTGAAAAAATACCTCTGCTTCATTACACTTAGTTTATATTTTGGCATAGACAACAAAATAGTCAGAGAAAAGATAAAAGAAAACATGGTGTGCATAAAAGAAAAAGACAGAAAAGTACAGTTTCTGCGTCAGGGGGACACCGGAAAAGAAAAGGGAAATTAAGGGCAAGTTGTTTTACATTTTTTTCCAAATTAAAAATTGTTTAGAAAATATATTGTATATATATTGAAAAAAAAGAACATAATTGTATGTATTTCCTTTTTCTTTATTTATCCATTGACACCTACTTGAATTGCAAATCATAGCATGAGATATAGATAATGAGAACCCCACATTACTTAGATATTTATTCATATTTTCATAGTTTGGAGGTGGATTATGCCCTAAAGCAAAAATTCCAAACGTGCGTTCACAGACAGGAAATCAGAAAGCGAAAGCAAAGTCTCAGCATCCACCTCCCCCACCTCCACAGCCACCAGTATATCCGATGTGATCTGGAATAGAGATGTATACGTCAAACTAAATAAGAACATTACGATTATCATAGCTAGCAACAGGATTTTGATGAATCATTTATTTTGATAATAAAACATTCACTTGATTCCTAATTTTAAAAATGTAAATAAAATAGATTAAGGGAAATTCGAAATTTTTTTTTCATTTTTTGCGTATGTGCTTTAATAGAGTAAAAGCATTGTGAGCAGGTATGTAAAAATGGTCGAGGAAAATAATCAGAGGGCTATTTTTTCTACAGATCGAGCTACGACATGTACTAATGGAGACATCTACATCTATTTCATGCAGAGAGTTAGTTTCTTACTGTGCATATTCCTGTTTATCAATAGTTTTGCGCCAGATGTATTACATGTATTAATCGTCATTTATGAGAGAAAAGATATTTTACCGTTTTGTGTTATTTATTTTGTTCAATTATAAATCAATTAAGAAAATATCTACATGAAGAAGGATATAGAAATAACAAATAGTTTTCAATCTCAAAGTCCATAAAACAATATAAAATAGGAACAGAGCAAACACGGACCTCCGAAACATCAGAGGTAGGATGAGGTGCCATGGAGGAATGAGCAATCCCTGCTGACGGGCACACCCGCAGTGTGCTCCTTGGCATGACTGGGAAATAACGGAAAAATCCGTCGTCAATTCAGTGTATAAACAATGGTCTAACAATAAGTCTGAAAAACGTCAGTCATGCAGGATTTGACTCAATGATAAATTGTATTTGATGACATGGTCATTATATCGAACATAGATCTTACGAAATGATGCCTTTAAACGAGACTGAAGATATTCTTGTTTCTTCAACTTGCTTGTCAATAGTTTACCTCTTTTTAGAAACGTACACAAAAAACCTTCGGCTTAAATTTAAATTTTATTTTAATCAAGATTAAGACCCCAAATTATATTTCTTACTGTCAACTTAGAGATTAGAATTTTATGTCTGGCTTAGTCGAAAACTGTATAGAAGGATTTCTTTCAATTGTAATAATAGCAATCAAATGAATCTTATTCACAAACATTAAATACCATTTTAAAAAGGCTTATTAGCCACATTTAGCTACGTATCAATAAAATAAGCAAATAGGTACACATATATCCTGGAAAGCGAATAATCCTAAACATCTACACATTTCAGTAACTAAAATATAAAATCATTTTTTTAATCTTTGAAGGATGCACAATGTGGATACTTATAAATAAAAATTCCAAGGAATTTAAAGACAATTTAAAATCACAAGATTTTGACCAAAACCAGCAGCTTAAAAACTTCCTTTTCAACTTTATACGTAGCCATTCCCCACGATAAATATAAGTCTAGGCTTTTTCAAAAAAATTGGAACTCCTCAATTTACTTAACTTGTCCTTGGTCATTTGCAAATTTATTTTTATTAAAAAGCATTCTTATTGTACTCACTGGTGTTTTGAAGTCGAAATCACAAGATGCTTTAGTTTCTGATTGACACTACAATATATTTATGTTGTTTTTGGAGACCAGGTTCTCCAATAATCTGTTGGAGTTCCCATTGGTATCGATTGCACCCCGTTATTAGCAGACCTATTTTTGTATCATATTAAAGGGGGAGAAAATAAGCACCTCCTTCAAATTTACCTGGTCTTAGAACCCCTGTCAATCATCTGAAATTAAGCCTGGGATTGGATACTTAGATTTGATTGACATTTAGATTGCTGCTGTTGTGTATATCTTGTGTACCTTGTCTGGAGATCGTACCGACCATCGAATTAACTTTCAGGCTTTTGATGCCTACCGCACATGCCAAACTGATAAAGAAGCACTCAAATCGTACTTTTCTTTTTAATTCATAAGAATATGCCATGAATATATTTAATCTATCAAATAATTAAATAAATGACAAGAAAAATAATGACTTTGTAATATATTTATTATAAATTTAATTCTTAAAAGGAGGATTTCATATCACGATTACAATTGATAATTTTAATTTCCGTGTCAAAACATGAGTTAACGTATATTTATTCCTCCATTAATTAACACAATAAACCGACCTGCGTTTGAAGCTAGTATCATGGAATTAAATAATATTATTTTTTAAAACAAGAATAACACCATTGTAACATTGTTCATGAGGCAAGCGAATTGATATTTATAAGACAAACCCGTACTTTCTTCGAGACATGGTGACGAAGTCACGGTATAATAATGATTTTTAGAAGAGAAATTACTCGGAACATAACATCTTCCTTTGTATTCAATGTTTGATGTTTGAAATTAATAATGAATCCCGAAAGAAAAAAAAACCATGTAGATATTCCATTCCCGTTTCATATCTGTCGGGGAATCAACCCCAGTCCGAAGCCCTGGCCATTTTTACGGACCATGCATTATGGAAAAATCAAGTAGCGTTTACCTTAAAAAGATATTTATTTTAGGCACAAATATTTCTACTTCAGGATTTTATTCTCAAAACATCGTTTCTAAGTTTCATAGTTATTACCGAGAGGCCGTTTTATGATTCACTTTCTTCTTTCGTTTTGCGTAGACGACGTGTAATTTGAATTACTTCCCTTTTTGTCGCCAGATTATAACGACAGATTTTGGTGCTAAATGTATTTTCGTTATAACACTTCATTAAGAAACACACTGTATATAAAAAATGTCGAATTATTAAAAATATCAATTATTATAAAAGAAAGAAATTGAAAAGGATTCTGTCTTCAACAAAAAATGCTTTATTTCGCACTTCAATCCATGAGCTATAAAACATGGGAAAAAAGGCCTCGGTTTACAAAGTCGTAGGAAAACACATACAGGTAATACACTCAGGGGCTCAGGTAACATCCTGTGTATATAGGTAGTATACACAAGCCAGCGACGTTCCCTCGGGGCTTCTCAGCCGCTTCGATTAAGCTCCACCCCGCACCAAACTTACCTGAGGAAAACCGTACGGTTGAAAACCTCGGCCTTTAAAGCAATATGAGCTGTATCTTTGAGAATTTTATTTTTATGATAAAATGTGCTATTATGATCAATTTATATGTAATTTAAACTGATCAATAATCCCAAAATAAAGTTTAATAAAAATGTTTCAGAAGAAATATTTCTGTACAACCGAATATACAGTTTTATATAAGAAATCATTATTGTTCAGGATGACAATAATTCCATTTTGCTTCAATCAAAGCTAATAAAAAAAAATCCATTGCAAATATGAGCAACAGAAGTTTATAAATAATTTATCTTTCTGTCATTAAATTAGTTGATTACAAATGTTCAATAAAATTTTCCAATGTCAAACATGCAGCTCATATTGCTTTAAGCAGACGTTTTGCAAAATTTTATGCGTGATAAGAAAAAAAAACACTTGCTGTGGGACTCAACAGCTAGATAATATATCGAAGACTTACTGTCAATTAACAATGGGGATTTCTATTCTGATGTCGATATATTATATCCTGCTGAGCTTGAGATAAAATATACCAAAGAATTTGACACATCTGCTTCATATTTAGATATTTTTCTTGCAAAAGACGCTAATGATAATCTAACAAGAAAGCTCTGTCATAAACATGATGACTTTAAGTTTTCTACCGTCAACTTCCCTTATAAATCCCCCTACCGGTGATACCGGAGGGGACTTTAGGTTTCCTCTTCGTCTTTCCGTCCATCTGTCTGTCCCCGGCCGTCTGTCTGTCATTCTGTCCTACTTGGTTTTTCTACTTTTTTTCTAAACGCTGCAGATATTTAGCTGAATTTTGATATGTGAGTGTATCTGTTTGAATTTCGTTGAGCGTCATTGTTTTTTAACTGAATAATGTCATTTCTAATTTTTTATAATGATTAAAGAACGGACTCGTGCTGCTCGATTCCGACGATAGGTATGAAGCGAGATAAAGACGGTAAAATGAGTTGAAGTTTTCGTCTTGATGTGGATTATTTACTAGGATAAATGTTTTTACAACCTCAAAATCAAGCAGATTTACCTTGGTCATAACTTTTATATATTATAAAATGACATCCTGAAGAAAAACGGGAACGCGTTAGGGGGCATGTATTACGTATGCAATACTCTCAGAATGTCTTATTTATGCAGCAAAATACCTACATCCCCTACATTCAGACTTTACATATCTCAGGTGATTAGATACGCAAGAGCGTGTTCTACGTATGAACAATTTCTAACACTAGGTAAATTATTGACACACATGCAAGTCGATGAAACAAGAATATCAGCAGTCTCCGTTAAAGTAATCAACTCGTAAGTTCTTAATTTAGTCTATACAATGACCTTGTCAGTAAATACAACTTATCATTGAGTCAAATGCTCAATGAGGTTTTTCATACTAATTGTTAGTCCATTATTTGTACATTGAATTGACGACGGATTTTTTAGTTTCCCGATCATGACAAGGCGCACACGGCGGGTGTGACCGGTCAACAGGGGATGCTTACTCCTCCATGGCACTTGATTCGTGCTATGATGTTCTGAATGGCTGTATTTGCTTTGCTCCTATTTTGTATTGTTTATGGACGTCTGATCTCGGATACTTTTCGTTATCTCTATATGTTTCATTACAAAAAAAAATAAATATATAGTCGCTACATATAACCACATGAGGAAAGACCAAAAGGCCCATATGAAATATATAGAGATAAAAAAAAACAGCATTCACACTTGAAAGTCGGATCAAGATCAGATCAGGACCAGAGCAAACATGAACCTCAAAAGCATCCGAGATGGTGTCGGATGCCATAGAGGCGTGAGTATCAACTACCAACACTTGCTGTCCATGTTATGATCGGGAAATTACGGGAAGATCCGTAAGACAGTATAAACTGTTTTTATATGTCATTATTTATGGCATATTTATAAATATGAAAATACTTTTCAAAAGGAATATAATTAATAAAAATATTTTATCCAAACCACTGCGCGCAGTGCATTGAGAAATAATTTCCGTTTACGTTTTCTTTGATACATCGATTTTTTAACGGTAAGCTGATATCTTAAGAGTAATAAATGTAAAAGGAAGTTATTCAAATATATCTTTAAAAACTTTCCAATTTGCAAAATGTTTTTATTTCTTTGCGCATCTCTTCATCTGAATTTTATACAGTCAATACATATCACCTGTATGTACAATTTGGAAAAGTCCTACTTTTTAACTAAAACGTCCTCTGTCAGTGTTTTTTTTTTTTTTGTGGATAAATTATATGATTAACGGCTTTGTCCCTCTTTTGTAGCATAGCTGAATGATGATTTTTCCGTTTCCAATAACTGCATAATTGCCATGCATAAGCCCTTATCTGTTTGTAAAGGGGGGGGGTTAATAATAAAGAAACAAAAGTAGAAAATAACTCAGGAACATAACGGACACATTTTGAAATTCAGGAAAATACATGAATAGTAAAAGATTTTTTTAAGAAAGTGCTCTGGAAAGGAAATATGTGAAGCCCACCAATGTGGGTGCGTGTGCTTAGTGCAATCTAAATTGAACGCCAGAATCTACCGATGCAGTTATCAATGAAAAAATGTAATCCGATTAGAATAATTTATTTTATAGGAATTTTAAATGATTTATCATTATCAATTCACATTAAATTGTTTGTATATTTTACACATTCATTTCATAATTATCAGTTAACAGTTTAGTTAGATATTGATGCTTTCTTTTATCTTTGCAGGTTTGTTAAGGAAGAAGATGATTATACAATCATATACTCCACCTTTTAAAAAAAAATAATTTTTGTCTTTGACATGTGCAGGTGAACAAAACATATTAAAATTTTTCAATGTTGGATCTAAGGCATGTAGAGAGCCAGGAGGTATTCAACGGAATTGGGTAAAAACCTGAAGAAAAAAGAACAAAAAATTATCGTAGATATTTACAATCATAAACAGTCGATACAAGTCATGATATAATAACCAGGTACCAGGAAGAGTACACGTCGGAAAAACAATTAGAATGCGTCTAGATTTAAACAGCCAATCAAGATCATACTCGTTATCTTATGCTATAAAATATATATTACATCCTATAAATACGAAAATAAAATGTCCAGAAATGATTAAATGTAGTAAAAAAATTAATTTAAATGAATTCTTCTTGTGCATGAACATGTTTGCTATCAAGTAAAAACAAGACAAATCTTCCTTAGCTTCAACGATGTGATAAACGAAACCCTTTAATTTACATCAAAGTTAAGAAAATTAAACTCAGTAATGTTAAGAAGCTGACATGTATTTGATTTTCTTCACTTTACCACTTTGCCACTCAGCCACAAAGAGGTTGTCTCTGGTGTCTACACTTAGACCCCATGGATACTTTAGATTACAGTTTTCAATGAAATGAAGGAACTGTCCGTCTTGATTAAGAATATGGATATTGTCGTTTAAACTGTCTGCTACCAGAATATGATTCTGACTGCCTGTGATGATTCCACGCGGATATAAAGTTTTCCTGGTATTAAACTTCAGTAGTTTGCCCTGGAGGTTGTAGAGTTTCATGATTTTGTCTTTCCCACTTGTCCAGATTTCTTCATCACTCAGACAGATTGAATTAAACAATTCCTCATACCCAGTATATATGGTAGTGATGAGTTCTTGTTTATCCAGAAGTTGTTTGACAGACAAACAAACTTCATTTTCTTGTGTAGCATCCATTGTGTAGCAATGTTCACCTTTTGTATTGTGTAGCAATGTTTACCTTTTGTAATGGATAATTCTGACAGAGAACCAAACATTTTATGGAGCTGTTCTGTGTTGATCTGATGAAGAGAAAGACTTGGTCATGAAACATTGAATTTAGGAGTTAATCTTCTGAATTCATCATCCCTGTATTTGTATGTGGATATCATGGGAATATCATTTGAGTCCAGTATTTTTTTCATTTACATTATGCACTGCTTTACATCTGAAGTGATATGTTTTATTTCATTTTCCTGTTCATTTAGAACAGTCACGTGTTTAGTTTTCATCTCATCAATTTCAGATTTCTGTTTGTTGACAATGATGTTAATATCTCTATGCCAGTCTTCTCCTTGTTTGGTGACAGTTGAGTTCATATCCTTAAAATGCTTTTCCAAGTTTTCTTTCTTATTGTTGAGATCTAATGCAATTCTTTCATATGCAGGGTAAATTGTTTTCTATAGTTCCGCTAACCTTATTTTAAAATCCTTTGTTTTTGAAATTAGTTAATCTAAAGCATCTGTTAAATCATGACCTTTATGTTCACCAGAGGTGAGACAGATGGAACAGACATTAAAATCACATTTCTCACAATAAACTTCACAGTTTTTATGGCTATATTTTTGACATTGCAAGTTGGTTGCAACAGTTCTGTGTTTGTACGGCACTACATTGTGTCTTTGAGATGAATCAGAGAGACACTCCGCTACACAGGCCTTACACAGGTTAATCTGACAAAGCTCACAATGACTATGTGTGGAATCTGTTTTACAAATGTCACAGTCAAGGAGTACTTGAGCTCTGTCCAGGAAATCCATATGGGGGTCTCGTCACATTATAATACGAATCTTTAAATAGAATTTCATACAGATTTAGATAACTGTTTACATGAAATTTGAACGATTTCAAATGAAATATAAAAAAAAATAAGTGTGGGGATAAAAATGGATATAAGAAGAAAATAGTTATCAAATATGCTAATTTGATTTAATACAAATAATTCAATCAAATTAGCATATTTGATGTAATAAAAATCAATAAAAACTAAGACAACTTTTTGGGACTTCGAATTGCAATTTTTATCCCCCTAGCTATCTTTAATAAAATTTAACTGCCGAAATATGAATGAAATATTGACCACTCGACCTTAAACGGAAAAAAAATCAATTAATCATTAAAAATCTACGTACAGGGTAGTTATTTGTAAGCCATTTTTTCTTCTCACCTTCAATTCTACATGGCCCCTGTAAAAATCCTCTATAAATAATAAAAAACTTCACGATATTTACTGCACAATATTTCCTGATGCGAGGTCATTTGCTATCAAAACCTGTAAAATTTTGTTCATAATTTAAATCAATAACTGTCGGTATAATGAAGTTTATTCAAACAATACATGTATACGCATAATACTGAAATGTTAAGTAGAGTTATTTAAGAGTTCTCGTAATCTAGTAAGGCTATTTTAGTATACTTTATCTATTAAGGTTTTTTTAAACTGTAAAACTTTTGAAATTCACTGTGTCTATATTTCAAAATACTTCGCTTTGTTACCCTTGATCAAAATTCATATATTTAAAAATGCTTCCAAAGAAAATATGATTTTGAAATATATACTGTTTTAAGGTCAGACGCGACGTATCTTCCATTAATTCCAAATAATTTTTTTCTATCTCCGCAATGTGAAGATTTCCACTACGAAATTCCGGAATAATTCCAGAATTGGTTTGAATGTTAAGAAATTATTATGTCCCTTTATGCGCTTTTTTGTAATTGGAGGTAATTTTATTACTTTGTTTACATCATGGAGGAACAAGTTCGCGGGAAAGGTGGGAAATTTATATCCGAAGGAAAATTGAGAAGGATACGGGCATTAGAAGTAAACAAACAGCAAAAAAAGCAAGGAGAGATACCTCCGCAGCCAAGTGAGTAAAATTTTGATTATGATTTCTTGTCTTCGATTCTCTTTCATATATGTTTCATACGGACGTATAAACGGCTTCATGTATATCCTTCATATTATTGTATAACTGTGCATTTCATTTATTAAAGGTCATGATGATGCAGGTCTTGTTCTGTCCGAGACTTCTCAATCCATCGATTTGCCAGAATATGTACCTTTTGAGCATGACTACTGTATGTCAGTGCCATCCAACATCGAGGAAGAGGAAATCGTGATAGGTTGTGAAGACACTGGTGATGATGTAACGATAAAGTGGAACGAAGGGAGAAGGGTTATTGAAATTCAGCATGTCATTGAAAAACTGATTGAAGGTTGTGAATTTTGTAGACAGCCTTTGAACTTCACAAATATTTGTGGTGAGATCAGATATGGACTGGCATCAATGTTACAAATAAAGTGTGTGAATTGTGATATGGTGGTATCAGTTCCAACAGGAAAGAGACACTCGCGTATAGACAGTGACCATCCATCAAGAGCATTTGATGTCAACACAAAACTGGCTCTTGGTAGGCATTGTATATAGATAATGAAATTTTATATGTACATGTACTACAAACAAAAATGTAGTGCAGTTTTATTCTGAGGACATTTTTATTTTTATTTGATATTTGAATGGTATACTAGTTGAACCACCAGATATATTATAAATTATAAATTACAAAAATTTAAATGTTATTATGTTGTAAAAAGAACAGTATATAAAATTGTTTATATTATAGGTATGCTTCATGCAGGCATTGGCCAGAAGAAAGTATCAATGCTATTAAGTGTACTTAATATTCCATCTGTGTGCCACAAAACCTTGAAGAAAACAGAGAGGGAAGTAGGAAAGGCATTAGAAGAAGTGGCCAAAAAGAGTTGTGACGATATGGCTGCGGCCGAGAAGGAATCATCAAGGTACCAAATTACTTTTGTAGTAACAGAAATATATTGAACATTTTTTAACCTGTGTACTGTGACAGGTATTTTTATCAAAAATTTTTTTTATAGTACATGTATTTGCAATGCTTATAATATAAATATGAAAATCAAGGTTACAAATACTAACATGAACTATGTTGTTTTACAGTACACCTAATGAGCTGTCTGTATCATTTGATGGCGGGTGGCAGAAAAGAGGATCAGGTAGATCCTATTCCA
>PRKT01001613.1:0-11441 GCA_003671525.1 Saccostrea glomerata | reverse complement strand
CAAGTGGGACTAAGAGCCAGTGACTTCATTATTGGGTTCGTAGACACACTACCTCTATTTAGAGAAGCTGTTCCTAACAGAAAGTCTTATAAACAAGTGGATCTTATGAAAGATTTATGCACCGCACAATATGACGCCCATGACGCTTTAGCGGATTCCGAAGCTCTACAGCGACTTGTTCTTCACCTTGATATTTCTATAGCCATGATGCTGAAACACAGCTTTAGTGTAGATTTTGTTATTGAGAATGACAAATATGCTATTTTATTGAGTAGAAATGCTTCTTCATTGAAACATCTTGTAGATGAAAATATTTTGTCTAAATTTACAGCTAACAAAATTGCAGCATCTGGTCTTCACTATGACCATCTTTGCATTGCTCATCACAGAGATCCTGTGAGTGGTATAAAGTCTATTTTGTCAGAGAAAAACATGGGTAAGGTCAGAGTGACATCCAATGGTAAAATCATCAAGTCATTACATCAGTATTTTATGAAAGGTAACTGACCACTTGTTATATGAATATACATGTAATGACTATTGCTATATGAATATACATGTAATGACTACATGTTTCTAATTTGAACAATTATCTGTGATATCATGATGATGTAAATACACTTTCTATTCCACTGCATTTGTTTCTCATTTCTTTTCATGTCAAAGGGAGATAACTCAATCAGTTACAATGATAAAAAATAACATTATCATTGGAAAATTTATTCAATAGCCTGGAAACATGGCTTTCAAAAAATAAATTTCATTTTTCATCATACTTTACCATCTGTATGTACAGTTTCAATGGAAAATATCTACTATGACTTTATAAATAGCATTCAATACTTTTTTTGCATGTTATTATAAGGATTATCCAATTTATTCTAACTCTATAAATAGCCTGGTGACATATCCCAATTTTTTGGGCATGAACAAGTTTATATGCAAATAGTTCAAGCATGAAGTTTTATGGAAATTTATCTGTAATTGAGGAAGGTCTCGTCTGACCTTAAACCCATCGTTAGATGTAGAATTGGTGATATGTTTATAAAAGAGACTGGTACAGGAAATTGAAAAGGAATTATTTGTATTGGATCCGGATAGGGCTGTGTAGTTCACTATCACAAAATCAAGCCTCAATTAAAGGTTCGATTACGTGATAATGCAATTGCGTAATAACGATAAAGCGATTGTGCGACGACAATGAAGCAATGGTGCAATAGCATTATGACAATGATGCAATGGCTTGACATACAATGACGATGATGCAATAGCAAGATGGAGTGAAAGTTAACATCGCTTCATTGTGATTGAACAATTTTGGCATGGCTTTTGCACCATCGTCTCTCGCTTAATCGTGTTATTGCTATTGAATCATCATCATCGCTTTGTTGCACCATCGCATCATCGTGATCGCATCATGTCTTCATCGTTATCGCACCATTGTATTTTTGCACCATCTACCTTTTAGTCTCTGCTCGATGGTTCAATTTTGAACTGCATGGTATGGAATCCTATGGAATGCAGATAGTATGGAGTCCGGATAGGGCCATGCAGTTCACATCATCGCAACATCGAGGTTTAGATCGATAATGTGATGAAGGGATAATGCGATAACGATAAAGCGATATTCACTATCGCTCCATCGTGCTATCGCATCATCGTCATCGTATTTTCGTGCCATCGCAGCATCGTCATTGCACTATCGCATCATCGCTTCATCGTTATCGCACCATCGCATTTTCGCGCCATCTAGTCGATACTCGATAATGTGATGGCCCTATCCGGATTCCATAGGATAGGGCCAGGCAGTTCACTGTAAAGATCAAAGCCCTTCTCTACATGAGTGAAAAATTCTTGATTGAGACGTAAAACAACATACAATCATTCAATTAAACAGCAAATGGCTTTTTGTGTCTAGACTCAAACGTCACATGACGTCGTATGTACATTGCATTACCAAACTGATGCCTGGACAGTGCTAATTTTTAATGAAGAACTTATCCGCAACATATCCAATAAATTAGTTGCTTTTTGTTGAACTTTCGTTAGCTTATCTAAGTATTGCATTGTATTTGTATTTGTATTTTGTTTAACGTCCCTCTCGAGAATTTTTCACTCATTTGGAGACGTCACCGTATGCCGGTGAAGGGCTTCAAATTTTGACCTTTACTCGGCTTTCATGACCATTGAGCAGTAAGAGATCTTTATCGTTCCAACACCTGCAGCTGACACGGGGCCTCGGTTTTTAAGGTCTCATCCGAAGGACCCGCAACTTTCACTTCAAAGTGCCGAGGGCATGGCGAAGGAACAGTTGCTGCCCATTTTATCGACTGGGTCCGTCGCAGCCGAGATACGAACTCACGACCTCCCGATCACGGAGCAAGCGCTCTACTACGAAAACGTATAACCGGCTTGTGTTGTTGTTTTAGAACGCGATATTATGATATAAAAATGTTGTCAAATACATTTACTGCAAGGTTTGGCGATATAATTATGACAACAATCTTTGATGAATAATACTTTTCTGATATGTTTTAGACGAATTATGCACTTTGATATATCCAATTTGAATTCCTAAATGTCGCACTAAAATAATGTGTAAAAATTAAGCCGTTAAAAATGAAATATCGCAGATATTAGTGCAATATTACATACGAGGGGTTATCAAAAAGTCTATAAAATTAGTACTATATAGTCTATACTTTCAAAATTTATAAGGGACATAAAGCAACAAAAAAAACAGAAATGATGAACATTTTAGCTTGATTCGTTCATTTTTTGCTAAGTTATGATAAAATAAAAAAGACATTATATGGTTACCCGGCGCCGTCGTCGTTTAGTTTCATGACGTCCTACAACGTCATTTTTATCCAATGTCCGCTTCTTCTACCTCATACACTTAATTTGATGAGATTCCCTGGAGTTGAGTAAGGACTTAAACCCGACTTGCTATTATGACTTTACAATGTCAGGAACAGCGGCTTTAATTGCATATAATATTGCAAATGGATTGATACATTGGGAGAGATCCTCGCTCGATTGTGCCAGCATATTTTGCTTTTGGGAGTTTAATATCTACAACATATGATCAACGTCATTTTTTGACGTTAATGATTTTTCACACCTTGACTAAGAATCGACATTAACTATGCATCCCTTTTCTCTCTGAAGCTCTTTTACATTAAAAAAAAAGTACTCTGGATGCATTTAATTTCTCCATAGCCAGTTTAAACATTTCCTAGGTCTATTCCACTTTTTTCAGGGCCAAAACTTTATAGAATGTTGGAAAATGAAACCCCTCCCCCCTTTTGACGCATTTTCAAGGACTTATTTGTTTAGACACTCCATGTCAAATTACCGATAAATTTTCATAGAACTTTCAGAATGAATTGAAAACTTCATATTTTATGAAGCAATAGTGTCCCAACATATACCTGAATTAATCAGATTTTTTGATGTCAAATGTTCATATCAAAAGAGTTTTTCTTAGTTATGCTTCGGTCGAAAAAACGCCGTATTCGAGGTTGCGCCGCCTGGAGATACCATAGCTTACAAAAACATTACTAATTTATTTAAAAATAAAATTTGTGATCTGCGATTTATTCTATAGATAGAAAAGATGATGATAACCAGATATTTTAAAATTCATTGATGTACCTAAAGCGGTTTTAATTTTATGGCGCCAGTCCACGAACTTTTTGATAACCCCTCGTATATGAAGACTTCGCTTAGACGACTAGATTTGATCAAAGAGAAAATTCAGCAAAATGCGAACGACTTCTAACATAAGATTTATTAATATTACGTATTGCATTGCATTGATGTCTCATTTAAATAAAATAATTCAATTAAATTGTTATAGCACTAATTGCAGGCCCGTAGTGTATGTCTAGACAATTCTTTTCTCTTTTTCTGAGTGTATGCTTTTCTTAGAATCGGGACGAGACACTCTTTGAAAACCGTAGCTACGTGCCTGACTTTTTTTCCCGATATTGATTATTTAAAAATATATATGTTATTTTTAAAAATAAAAATTAGGGAATAATTATCTTCTAATTTGGTATTTGCGACCGTTAATGCTGATTTAACGGTCGCAAACTGAGTTTTACCGGTGACGCGTAAGCGGAGCCGGTAAAACGGATGTTTGCGACCGTTAAATCAGCATTAATGGTCGCAAATACCAAATTAGAAGATCAGTTATTCCCATTCTAATGCAATCCATGCATTATGTTTGCTGTTTACGACTTATACTTATTTTGTTGAGTTTCGTTATACGAAATACGTCACGGAGCATTGTGTTTTTGCGTCGCTCTATTATGACGTCACAATGAAAAGCTTTCTGCCTCGTGAATGCTCGTTTTACTGCTTCAAACATCAGTGCATTACCCAATCAAAACGTGTTTTACAAAACATTTGCATTAGGATCTAAAATTCCATGCTGTCGGTGATTGCAATGTTTTTTTTTTAAATCTTTAAAAGAAAGAGGACAAAAGATACACCTAATTTTAAAATATATAGAGTCTTATTAAAGTCTTATTTAATGCATGACATCACATAAGACGAAAATATTGAATGCTTACATGTTAGTACATGTTCTTCAAGCTCATTACATGATTGAAGATATCGTTTTTAAAGTTTGCATTAAATAGTGAACAAGTATTACCAAATAAAGTGATTGTCCTTTGAAGCAACATTCATAAGATGTATCATTTAGGGAAGAGCCTGCAAGATATCCTATAACTATTTGAATTGTTTTATTTTAATCAGACACCAATTCAGTGTAATACGTTACATTTAGGATGAAATTTATTTTCGCCTTGTATGTCCTAATCTTAATGTTAAAAGACTTGAAATTAAACTTTTAAATATTTGTAAAATTAAATGTAAAAATTTTCAGTCTCTGTCGTATGATAATAAATTTTATTGACTCATGACTGATCAAGACCCTGACATCCTATAGATCAATTGCTAGATTCCATGGTAATCTACCTTAATTTAAGATATTTTGATATGCATATATGTACTTTTTTCCCAGTTTCTTGCCTTTGACTATAATATTATTATAATATATATACAATACTTGATGTATATTCAGTATATCTCTTATACACTAGTACATTTTTATCAACTGCTCTCATGATATGCAAGATCATGTTTGTTCTATCATTTGGATCCTCCTCCTTCTTTTGCTTCTTTTGTAAAAATTTTTTATTCCTCCAAGGGCCGGAATTGGACTGACAAAATCTTGTATCTTGTATAAATTTGATGTTACAGGTCGTTCGAATTTTGTTGAATTTTTCTCTTTGATTAAATCGAGTCGTCTAAGCGAAGTCTTCATATATGTAATATTGCAATAATGTTTGCGATATTTAATTTTTAACGCCTTAATTTTTACACATTATTTTAGTGCGACATTTAGGAATTCAACTTGGATATATAAAAGTGTATAAGTCGTCTAAAACATATCAGAAAAGTAGCATTCATGAGAGATTGTTGTCATAATTATATCGCCAAACCCTGAAGAAATTGTATTTGACAGCATGTTTATATCATAATATCGTGTTCTCAAACAACAACACGAGGCGGTTATACGTTTCTACGGAAAGGTATAACCGCCTCGTGTTGTTGTTTTAGAACCCGATATTATGATATAAAATTGTTGTCAAATACAATGACTTCAAGGTTTGGCGATTTAATTATCACAACTTTCTTTAATGAATAATACTTTTCTGATATGTTTTAGTCGACTTATACACTTTGATATATCAAAGTTGAATTCCTAGATGTCGTACATAAGATAATGTGTAAACATTATGCCGCTTAAATTAAATATCGCAGACATTAGTGCAATATAACATATATGACGACTTCGCTTAGACGACTCGATTTAATCAAAGAGAAAATTTAAGCAAAATTCGAACGACTTGTAACATCAGATTTATACAAGATACAAAATTTTATCAGATGAGTCCAATTTGGGCCCCTGGATGAGCAATAAAGATTTACAACAAAAGAAGGAGGAGGATCCAATTGATAGAACAAACGTGCTCTTACATGTAATGAGACTCAGAGCAAGTGATAAAACCGATATATGTATATATGCCTTTAAATCATATTATACATGTAGCCAAGGGCAAGCAACTGGGAAAAAAAGTACATACATGCATATCAAAATTCTTCAATTAAGGTAGTTTACCAAGGAATCTAGCAAGGGATCTAAAGATGTCAGGGTCTTCATTAGTCATGAACCAATCAAATTGATTATCATAAGATAATGACTGAAAAAAAATACATTTAATTTTACAAATATTTATTAGTTCAAGTCTTTGTAAATTAAGATGAGGACAGACAAGGAAAAAATGAATTTCATCCTATATATAACGTATTGCACCGAATTGATGTCTGATTTAAATAAAATAATTCAAATAGTAATGGAATATCTTGCAGGCTCTTCCCTGAATAATAAATGTTATGAATGCTGCTTCGAATTCAAAGGACAGTCACTATATTTGGTAATACTTGTCCACTATTTGATACCAACTATGATAACGATATCTTTAATCATGTTCTTGCTTGGAGAACATATGCAGACATATAAGCATTAAATATTTTCGTCTGATGTGATGTCATGCATTAAATATGACCTCAAACTATTGTAAATTCAAAATTTTAAGAAAGTTTTTTGTTTTCTTTGATAATTTAATTGGAAAAAATCGAACGCACGTCTGCACATACTCTATATTTTAACATAATGTGTAGATTGATAAAATGATATAATCATTTGCATTTTGTCCTCTTTCATTTTAAAGATAACACAAGCTCATTAGTTAGTGCTGTCACAGACACAATTTGTTTTCCCCAATCATGTTTTGATTTATTTAGTAAATTCAGATTCATGCATGTTATAATTTATACAATCATATACATTCTATGAATTGCTCTTTGAGCACATTTAAAAAGCACATTCATAAAGAATTATTACACTGTACAAACTGCAAGTTTCTTTTTGTTTATTCTGAGAAAAAAAAATTGAAATTACCGACAGCATGAAATTTTAGATTTTTATTTTTAAAAATCATTTTTTTAAATACTCAATTTCCGAAAATAAAAATCAGGCACGTAGCAACGGTTTTAAAAGAGTGTCCCGAGTCCTGAGAAAAGCACACACTCAGAAAAAGAGGAAAGCATTGTCTAGACATGCACCACGGGCCTGCAAGTTGTGCTATAATAATTTGAATTATTTTATTAAAATCAGACATCGATGCAATGCAATACGTTATATTAATAAATCTGATGTTATAAGTCGTTCAACTTTTGCTGAATTTCCCCTTTGATGAAATCGAGTCGTCTAAGTGAAGTCTTCATATATTTTATATTGCACTAATGTCTGCGATATTTAATTTTAGTGGCTTAATTTTTACACATTATTTTAGTACGATATTTAGGAATTCAACTTTGATATATCAAAGTGTATAAGTCGCCTAAAACATATCAGAAAAGTATTATTCATCAGAGATTGTTGTCATAATTATATCGCTAAATCTTGAAGTAATTGTATTTGACAACATTTTTATGTCATAATATTGCGTTCTAAAACAACAACACGAGGCGGTTATACGTTTCCGTACGTTTCCATACTCTACCGACTGAGCTACCGTGAACGGTATATTGCATTGTAAGTGCAGTATTTACTTTAGAAAATTTATTTGGATTAATGCCCAAAGTCCGAATTTTCCCTTTGCCAAGGCATTGTAGTGATATTTTGCATAGTGAAGCCGTGGTAAGCGCCGCTCGCTATTACCTCTTTTAGACTTGATACAGAGTGTTTATATTTTCTGTACTCTTTGAGTAAGAGTGGATTAAATTAATCTGTTAAACATACGTATTCCATTTTGAGGCCCAAACCGACAGTAAACTAATAGAACGTATCATATGCTTGAAGCAAATTGTGAAACATTCGTACATAAGCTAAACGTCAGTAGTGTGTTACTGTTTAAAATGTACACATGTAAATATAAGTTCATTAATATAAACAAATTCATGATCATCGAAAAAAAAATTGTAAATAGGTATTCTAAGCAAAGGCAAAGAGATCATTATTATATCTGCAATTGGTCTTCAAAATTTACAGTTGGTTCCACAATGTTTAGATATGTACAAAATACATTACTAAAAAAAGATATGTTCAAAGATATGTTCAAAACAAGATATGTACTAAATATAATATTATAAACAATCTGATTAAAAGTGTTCAAACACAAAACTATAAATAAGCTAATTAAACAAAATTTACAATTCTTTACACAATATTAGATATATACAAAACAAAATAAACAAAATGAAAAAAGTAAAAGTGTCCCTTTACAAGAATCTATTTCTGATCAAAGTTGTATTGGTAGACAGTAATTAATCAAATATTGATATTCTAGGGTTAATCCCAAAGTAAATTCACAACTGTAACACAATTTTTTAATTATCGAATTATTCACAAGAATTTCAAGAATCTTAAAAGGCACAGGCAAACTCAAGCAAACACAAGCAAAAAACAAAACAACAACAACCAAACCAAATCAAAAAAAAAAATCCGAAAAAAAAACAACACAAAAAAAACAATCAAACAAAATAGATTTAATTGTAATGTGAGATTTTCAAAGTGTAAGGGAAATAAGGTTCTGATCCATTATTATAAAACTTTAAATCAATATAAAAATATGTACAAAAATAAGTCTGTTTCACAATTCATAACAGTGATAAATAAAAATATTGTAAAATAATGAACTCTATGGAGATAATGAACAGTATTTAACTCAAAAGTCCATTGAACAATACAAATATAGAGCAGCGCAAACACAGTCCGTCAAACGTCAAAGGTGAGATAAGATGCAGAGGAGGAGTGGCATCCCCTGTCAAGTAGGCTCCTTGTCGGGAATTAACGAAAAAAAAGTCGACAGTTCAGTGTGTAAATAATGGTCTAACACTTAGTAGTTCTTAGTATTTGAACCGCGAGTCTGGATTTTACTTAATGACAGATTATATGCATTAAAAAATCACGCAATTCCTGCAAAGCGTGCATCTATTGATCTTCCACGGATATAGTCCAAGTCTTGGTGCAGAGTTTAGGCAGTTCGTTAAACTTGTGCATTTGAAGAGTACGAAGGTGATCCATACTTTGCATTTTAAATAACAGAAAATGATGATCTAGGGTATGTTTAAGAAGCATATAAATTATTTCTCGGGAAATATAGACTTTTCAAAGAAAATTTAATTTGATAATTTACCAAAACCACTATTAAACTTAATCTATAATTTTCTATTGCATAAAGATAAAAGACTGTCTAGCAGGAAGACGTGCGCCACCACCACAGCACCACGTGACTTCTATTAATAGCAAATTGTTCCTTAATAAAAAAAAAAGCTAAAATAACTATTCTACACATTCGCAAGAAACATTACTCGATGTTTTGAATTTTATACATATGAACCGAGATTTTTCACAAAACTATGCTTAGCTCGGGATTCTAGCAGCACTTTCCGAGCATATTAGAAGGCAAAGTTTCCATCTGTACAAATTTTATATCTCGAAATATCCAGCTTATTATTGTTCAGTTGCATAATTTTTGTCACGAATGACAAAGGAAAGGACAACCGCTATACTTTTAGCTGACTGTTTCCGAAAGAGAATTTATCCGATGAAAATAAATTAGCATACGCGTTTGATTAACTAAACTCCATAGGAATTTCACATAATTTTCAGGATTTTTGTTTTTAAACTCCATTTTACGTATCTTTGTAAATCTTAGACAAATCCTCCTTACACACCATGTTCATTTCTTAAGTTACTTAATGTTCACATTTCACGTCATCGGTGGTAGAATTTAACCAAAATGACAGATACAGCATAACAAATTAAAAACAATGTATTTTTGCTATTGTTTAACTTTTCTATTAATTTCCAAGAGGTAAATTACATCTCCAAATATCAATGTTACGAAAACTTGTGTTCTAAAATTGACGTCATCTCGCCTACAATGACGTGATAATGTATCACTGGTTTATTCAAGGTAGAATAATTTGTATCTTTCATTAATACCCCTGCGATCGTCATAATTATGAAACCATTTTAAATATCACGCAGTACAAAAATATAACTGCATCCGGAATGAAAATAGAGGTGTATCTTTGCAACCATCTTTTTTCTCAATCAGATATACAGGAAACAATAGGTTTCTTCGGCCACAACGCTCACCTGAATATCTTTAACACTTTTCAACTTACTGAACTGTTATGTAACATACACTTAATGTCCACGTCATAGAAATAGAACTTTACCATTTCCCCGCAAGCACCTTTTAGCGTGGTACACGTTTCTCTAAAGTTTAGCGTTAATAATATTCTGACGTTAACTTTTGATACAAAAATAACTTTTCCTATTTTATGAGATTTTTGCAAGTATAAAGTGGAAGGACATTGGCATTAAATTAAAGATTAAATGAACTTTTTAGAGTGCGTGAAAATGCGTGATTGCGGGGAAGCGGTATATGCGTGATTTTGCGTTAGAAATAGGAAATGGCATATGCGTTAAAATGCGTGACTGCGGGGAAGGGGGTTAATAATGCTGTTTTTCATCAGATTTTCCAGTTTGTAATACCTATTGTGGCCCGAACCTATGCCCAGAGGACATGATTTCTTGACCTCATTGGCCCTGTGAGCCTCGGGAAGAAGATTCTTCTTAGATATTTCCTTGATATTTCCATATGAAACTTGTATTCGCTATTGTGACTCCGCCCTGCTCCGGGGGTTATGGTTTAAAAAAACTTATCCTTATCTCCACAGGATGCTTCTATGAAAGATATGGATATAACGAACAGTATTCAATATTAAAGTCTATAAAACAATGCAAAACAGAAGCAGAGCAAGCACGGAGCTTTACTACATCAGAGGTGGGATCAAGTACCATGTAGGAGTGAGCATCTCCTGCCGACTATTTACACCCGCCGTGTGCTCCTTGTCATGATTGGGAAATAACGGAAAAATCCGTCCTCAATTCAGTGTATAAATAATGGACTAACAATTAGTATGAAAAACGTCAACGAGCATTTGACTCAATGATAAATTGTATTTGCTGACAAGGTTATGGAATTGATCAAAGAACTAACGAAATGATGACTTTAATAGAGACTGCTGATAATCTCATTTCATCAACTTTTCAATAACTTACCTTGTTTACAAATTGTTCATACGTAGAGCAAGCTCTAGCATTTCGAATCAACTGAGAAATGTAAACTCCTTCTAAGTTTCAGCTTTTCTGGACCAGTTGTTCTTGAGAAATTTGTTTCTAGTTATTTCAATGTAAAAAATTTATTCCATATTGTAGACCTCCTTATCTCTTAGTGGCTTGGTCAAAAAGGGATAAGTCTAATAATACTGGTGATGTCTTTATT
>PRKT01001612.1:23803-55174 GCA_003671525.1 Saccostrea glomerata | reverse complement strand
GCATTTGTACTCACCAGCAACACGTGGTCAGTCAAAGCCCGTTCTCTGTCCTCAAAAAAGCATTTATTGTATTTGGTATGATTTGACTGCATGGTTTTATATACGTACAAGAAAATTCAAAGAATAGAATAGAATGCTGTTGTACTATGCAGCTATCAATATCGTCATTGTACAGACCCTAAACCGTGCTACTACACCTCAGAAACGAACCGTACAGTTCCGTGCAGAAAGCGTACCATACCGTGAACAAAACGTACCGTTCCGTGCACAAAGCGAACCGTTCCGTGTAGAAAGCGTACCGTACCGTGAACAAAGCGTACCGTTCCGTGCACAAAGCGTACCGTACCGTTCTCAAAGCGAACCGTGCCGTTCGCAAAGCGTACCGTACCGTCCACAAAGCGTACCGTTCCGTGCAAGAAACGAACCGTACCGTTCTTTGGTTAATTATGCAAACCACGCCCTTAATGATTTTTGAATCATGTTATGACCAAATAAGTCATTTTTGTTTATTTCTCGCTACAGCGCCTGTGAAAGGAGGACGGAGGTTTTGTCTGCCTGTTCGAAACACCATTATCAAGTATCATGCATATGCTTCTGGGCCTTCAACTGTGAAAAAAAGGAAACTACTCGAAGCAAAATACAACTTTAAAACAACTAGACAGAGTGTGAGACGATTTTCTTATTTGCTATAAATTAGATCAACTGGTTGTATTTGTAGTCAAACGTACAGTACAGGCCAGGTTTTTTTCCCGCAAAACATGTACGGGGCAGTGTGGACCTCGAACGATGTCGGCGTCTTTGAAGTCTTTAATTTTCTTTATATTAGCAAATTAAATCAATTTTCTTTTGAAATATTAGTTTATTTTAACAATTGTAATTTAATTATACAGATATTTAAAATAAAATTATGAGGTGCCCCAAAATTCAATATAATCGTGCTCGTGCCCGAGGAAAAAAACCCTCTTTTAATGTGTACATGTACATTCATATTTCATAATCCTATAATTATATTTGACATAAAAATAGGTTCAATAGACTATAATAGCACTAAGAAAGAACACTATTTTTATGTCAAATATAAATATTTTTATTAAAGGAATTAATGTGAGAGTCTAATAGGGTTCTTTTTTAAATTTCTACTCTAGACAGTTAATATATGTTTTATAATTCTTACAAAATAATTCATTAGTAAAATCAAGCCATTCGAGTTATTGAAGGCGATACTTATGCAACTTTATGAAACTTTAAATTGTGCTTAAAAAAGAAAATTTAGGGATACATGCTTCTTTTTTGTCTGAAAAAGGATTAATTTAGGAAGTAAATTTATAATCAGTGTTGTGGTGAAACCTGGTTGATGAATTTGCTGGATGTCAGTTGAGTGATTAAATACACTTGATGTGGTCAGAACTAAATAATATGAAAGGTGTGTTAGACACGCACATCCCCCCCGCCCCTCCGGCTGTGACCCAATATTTTATTTAAACAGGTGTGAACTATGAACTGACCATAAGAATGTTTCAAATAACAGGAGAAATTCTTCTTGCGTTAACAGACTTTCTGGGTTACCTAGCGTCATACCATTTTGATTGACAGGTGGTGCACGAGAATTTCATGCATGCAGCATGCATGTACAGAGAACGGATTATTCATTGAACAATAGTTGTAAAGGGGTCTGTGACCCAATATTTTATTTAAACAGGTGTGAACTATGAACTGACCATAAGAATGTTTCAAATAACAGGAGAAATTCTTCTTGCGTAAACAGACTTTCTGGGTCACCTAGAGTCATACCATTTTGATTGACAGGTGATGCACGAGAATTTCATGCGTGCAGCATGCATGTACAGAGAACGAATTATTCATTGAAAAATACTTGTAAAAGAGCTGATTAAATAGAAATTGTGACTTTAGCGATGTAAATAAACGAAAAATGAGAATAAATACAAGTTATTTTTTTTTTACAGATAATGTATCAAAGGGTTGCATCTCTCTCTCTATCCCCCCTCTCTCTCTCATTCACGACATTGTTTTTACAGACTACAAGAATAGAATAACTTTATAAAATAAAGAAAACTTATTGAAATAATTACTTAATACACTGAAAGAATTATTGAAAACATAAATACTCGTCTGTGAAAAGAATGTTTTCTGTAACGAGAAAGCGCTCGGAAGTTATAGTATTGATTTCATGTTTCTGCTGCCGATTTTCGTATTTATTTTGTTTACTGATATTTTTCTTCTGAAGCAAACGTTTGAACGGTAGATCTATTATTTTAAAAATAAAAAACAATGTACATATCTAATAACTAGGAATAAAAATGAAGCAGGAAGAGTCATATCTATTTCTATATATTTCTATATAGATCAATGAATTAAAAATAAGTTACATATGTGCGTAGCGTTATATGTATAGAACAAGTATATACCCGATATATATTAATTCCTTACAACTTTATTTGAAAGCGAAAAAAATATTTCATTTAATTTTTTTCCCGTTTTAAAATGAAGGTTCAGCATACGTAAAAAATAAGCACGGAAATCTTTACGAGTTCTATATATATTAATACATGTACATATCTATACATAATGTCAAAGACATCGAAGGGATGAGGTTTTTTTTCTTTCATTTTTTTTTTTCATTTTTTCTCAATTACCGCTGTAGTGTAAATTAATGTTTAAATTGAAACCGAGAAATTAATTTGTTAAAAGCGGAAATATAATTATATACGTGCATTAAGTACTTCAAAAGTCATTTGAAATGAATTAATTTTTAGCAGCCAATCAAATATTCAAGCTAACAGGCTCCGCCCACTTCATTTGCATACCGTTTCCCAAAGCGTACCGTTCACAAAACGAACCGTTCCGTGCAAGAAACGAAACGTACCGTCCACAAAGCGTACCGTTCCGTGCACAAAGCGAACCGTTCCGTGCACAAAGCGTACCGTTCCGTGAACAAAGCGAACCGTTCCGTGCACAAAGCGTACCGTACCGTTCACAAAACGAACCGTTCCGTTCTCAAAGCGTACCGTTCCGTGCACAAAGCGTACAGAACCGTACCGTTCAAGTGGTGTAGTAGCACGGTTTAGGGTCTGTAGGTTGTAAAACTTGCTTTGTCCGTCCACGTGTAACTGTTGTTTACTGCATTTTCAACAGGACTCTTCTCAAGATGTTAGGAACACTTGAAAATTACCAAAAACAGGATTGGAAGTCTCACATTTCAACTTTAGTTCACGCTTATAATTCAATGAAACAGGAAACAACAGGACAATCACCTTTCTTTCTAATGTTTGGACGAGAACCTAGACTTCCAGTAGATCTCATTTTCAAAACAGATGAACCAAATCAACATGAAAATCTGAATTCCTACATCAAATCTTTGAAATCTAAATTAGAACATTCATATCATTTGGCACAGAAATCTATTCAGAATGCCCAGGGAAGACAGAAGAAGAATTATGACATCAAGGCAAGAGATGCTGTTATTCAGCCAGGAGACAGGGTTTTGGTCAAGATTGTTGCGTTTGAAGGCACTCACAAGTTATCAGATAAATGGGAGGAAGAGCCATATATAGTACAGAGTCAACCAAATAAGGATGTTCCTGTGTATATAGTGAGAAAAGAAAGCAACAACACCTGTAAGAGAACCTTACATCGGAACCTTTTGCTACCAATCGGACACTTAGATGTTGATTTACAGACAGAAAAACCTAAGCCAGCACCAAGGAAGTTGGTGAAAGCTCAAGTCACAAGAAGGACCAAACAACTTACTACCTCACAACATGAGGATAACAGTGACTCAGATAGCAGCGACGAGGAGATTGTAGTACAGGAGGCAGCATCCACTGCACATAGCAAGGATAGTACACCTGCTTCTGAGACAGGAAGTAACCAACAGGAGAATGCATTGGCCAATGAGGAAGAGAGCGCTGAAGATGAGGGTAATGCCGGTATACCTTCACCTGTTGAACAAGTTGAGGACACAGGTACTTCAGTAGCTACTACTACAGAGGACACTGTTGTGAAGGAAATAGAACCGTCTGCAGATACACAGCAGCAAGCTGAAGCTGAAGCTGATGATGATGATTTGGATGATACCAATTCTGAGGAACATTCAGCTCATGAACAGCAGACAGTACCTAGGAGATCTCAAAGGACAAAGAAAACAACATCATGGATCACCAGTGGAGACTATGTAGTAAATCAACAGGTAGCAACACAACAGCCAGACTGGAAGACAAGAGCAGATTATTTACAGACTTTAGCTTCCAGTCATGTATTTCATTCTAGCAACAGTAAAGAACTAGTGGAAAAGGCTCTAATAGACCTTATTACAGGTAAGAATTAGTTAGACAAGTATAGAAAGTCAGTTAAGTCAGTCAGTTGAGACAGTTCGGTAAGTGTATATAGTTCTCCGTGATATTCTATGTTTTTATGATTTTATTTTATATTACAATCGTTATTTTTGTATGAAATAGTAAATGACGAGGACGTCATTTCACGAAGAGGGGAAGTATGTGATAGGGTGATTTATTTCTTATATTAATTATTATATTTCAGGATTAAATTAATTCAGTTGAATTATCATGTTTATTTCTTTTCAGCATTTCATTTATTGAATAAATCCACATGGAATTATTTACATCAATCTGTGTTCATTGAGTTATTTATAGATGTATGACATCACAGTGGTCATTTAAACCCCTGTCCCTTTTCTATTTATATCTTGTGTAGTGTCAGGGCCAACTTGGATTTCATTGGTTGGTTAGTTTCCCTCTCTTTTGGTTTTTAGCTTAGTTAATTACTTTTGTTTGAGATCTTGGTCTGACCAGCAGACATATTGGTGTTTGTGTATTTGTTTGTCTATATTGACTTAATTACGACCATGACCAAGACTGGACAGAATGTAAGTTGACTTTTTACTAATTTCATTATCTCTGTATAATTGTTTATCTATTTAATTCCTAAATATTAATATTCTAATATAAAGTACATGTATGAAGATTCAGTCTTTGTGATTATTTTATGAGTGTGTAAATAATGAAAAGTAATGATTTCATATATCAGTGTATTGTATATTTTTGAGAGCAATACAGTAAAGTTGTGTTTTATTTATGTGCAGATCACTGAGTAAGATTTCACTCATCATATTGTATATTTGGAGAATGGCTTTATATCACATATAGGTATGATGTATATATATTTTGAACATTGTCCATATAATTATATAATTCTGGAAGAGTTCAATATAATTTGATCTTATTGTTTTATCTATAAATTCCAGAGTGTTTATACTTTGTACATATTATTGATTAAGAAAGACAACTCTTAATGTTTTATGAATGAGCACAATTAAAGGGAAATAACTCTTATTTTGACCGTGCTATCTGGCAAGTGATCTACATGTATGTATTGTTATAAAATATCTAATATATTGTTTATATCTTGCAGAGCTGTGATAATATTGTGAATACACTTATCCATAACGACAGCATGGTGTTTGTCATTATTCATAAAACGAACCCCATTAGAAGAACTTCTATGAACAATTGAGTGATGACAATCTAATAATAAAATAAGTTTTGATCTTGAAAATAAAATACGTGCCATTGCTATAAAAAGAATTTTTGAATCTTTTCTATTCTAAGAATTATAAATGAGCCGAGTATTTAGTAAGAAGATTCAAATAAACCTTTTAAAAAACAAATCTTTTGTTAGCACTGAGGAAATAATGCCTAGGCTAATGCGATGTATAAAAGATAATGCCCTAGTCCCGATAAAACCTCGTTACATGAGTTTAACAATATAACGATTCAATCTATTTAACCCCTTCCTTCAACTGATGTCCCGATGGCATCTTCTCGGGCCTTTCCGTCAGAATTCGGAATCTGGCCTCCGCGACGGAAAAAGCCAGAGAAAATGCGATTGCTGCTGTACAACTACGATTGCTCTTTTCATTCTTCGTCATTATTGCAGTTTCTCAATGAATGCGATACCTTAGGGTGACAAAGAGTGTAGTACATTAGCATGAAGAGTACATAGAATTATTCCAGATGAAGCCACTGATATTGTGGCTATATATGATGCCAAACTGGACTTGTCCACGTCACCCCAAAACACAAACAGCGCCACCATAACAGCGTTTTCTACATGGAACAAAGAGTAATAGGTTATAGCAAGAACTCTAGATTTGTCTCGGCTCAAATTCATAAAGGATAAAATTTGCACAAATCCAATGAATACAATGAATAAAATGTTGTGTAGTTTTTGGTTTTATACACTTTAACGTTTTTGAAAAATGCCACAGATATCATGATCATCCAATGAAACAGAACACCGAAAATTATGTAGTAGGGACCATTTCCTTTGACTGAAATCAGCATGACAATGGCCGTGATTCTTGGTCCGATTTCAAACACTCGCCAGAGGAAGTATCCCACAGTTCCGCAGGTCGTAATGGCTGCCAAACCGGAAGTTGCGTTGACGACTCGGAGTGCTCTGTTGTAAGCCCTAACAGACCAAGCCAAAGACGAAGCTATAGAAATGGGGCGCAGAATTTCTGTAAGGAGCATGTTAGTTTATTATTACATGTATGTCATTTTATAATTTTTCTTTAATTGATATCATTAAATTGGCGAATTAAATAGGCTCCTTGGGTGCGGGGGAATAATTAAGGACAAAAAACTTGAAGAATGAAAAAAAAATTATTCAAAAAAATATATTTAAAAAATACAGAACCAGGAAACTATTTCTCGTGATCTGTCGATGGTTTGTTGCTTGTTACTTGTTTTTAAGTTTTAAGTGTACTCATCAATGTTGACCAAATATGCAAACTGTGAAATTGTGAGTCCATATAAAAATATAAATAATTTTTCTATTTTCCAATTCTATTTGTAATGACCCGAAACGCAGTATACTGCTATATACAGAACTTTTTCATTGGTAAAGTGTTCAAATCCGTAACTAAAGATACTATCTGAAAAATGTCGGAAATGACCCCCCCCCCCCCCAAAAAAAAATAAATAAAAAATGAAGTGAAAAGTTTATAATTACAAAAAATTCCGGAAATGAAATGCAGCCAGCCGAAAAGGTTCAAAATTACTCACTAAAGTGCACTCATTCTCTTTAAATAGAACGCTTTTTTCTTTGCCTTTTAAATACGTAATATTCTGTTCTGTCCCGTCGCAGTCCATATCGGACTTCTTATAACGATGATACTATTAGCTTGAAAACAAACAACTATTTATAAATCTGAGAAATTGCTGATCAGTTGTAGATTAAAACTCTTAATCAACACGTTTACCCTGATCTCAATATACTTACAGTTTTACACTTCATCAAATGTCTTTTCTACAAAAGAAATTGAATAATTATTCAGTATAAAAATTGTTATAAATACATGTATGTACTACATAGTAGAACTCATAGTTTGATGAGTATATGCATGGGCACGGGGGCGCTTATGATTACGACGGTCATTCAATAAGTAATGCAACATACAGAATATCATAATAAATGTTGAGGCATTATTCTATTATTTCACAAATGAAAAGTTCTACTAAAGAAGTCCAAATTAAAAGACAGAAAATGTCCCTCTATGGTACCCCTTTTACCTGCATGTTTACATAGATTGTCAGAGTTACCTTTCCTGTTTTTATTTACAGAGATACAAATATTTTGAGAGTCATTCTTACAAATCATTCCTAAATTTATAAAAACTTGGAAAATGTATGTTTAGTTTCAACATTACTACAAACAATTTAACAAATGTTTAAACAGTTATGCACCGATGAATCAATGTTTACGTGTGTGATCGACGCGATCGCGCGATGTATATTGAGAGTGGTGGAGCGGATCTCATACGGAAACAATTTTCCTTAAGGTAGAATATCCCTCTGATAAGAGAGATACCTCTTCTGATAAGAAAGATAACTTTCTTCGGACATTTTGTAATGAAATTCAGTGAATTTTCATGTCAGAGTTTACAAATTTCATTCAAAAAGACCATTTTATAGTCAACTCAATCAAACTTATTATATTTTACAAATGTTGATTTCTAGTTTCTATTGCTAGTATATTTATTAATTATTTATAATAGTTAACTTAAAACATTTATACTCAGTTCCTTTAAACGGTGTAAATTGAGAAATCTCTATCTCTTAAAGTATAATTCTTTTAATTGTACAAAAATTTCAGATGCAGTATTGTTTATAAACATTTAATTAATATTTTGCTTCATTAAAAAATATTTTCAAGGGCGATAATGGAACGATAACTCTTGTTTATGGATGCGTGTTAATTTGCATGCACAGAAAACAATTTGTTATTCTGATTTAAAAAGCAGCGCTTCAGTATGTTTTCTAATGGGAATTAGATAGGTATGAGAGTAAATATAATTTTTATATATACCTCATTTTTCTAATTTAATTGTGAGATAAAAAATAATTAATCTTTCTGTTTACCATATCAAATTTTCTTCACACCATGATTTGACATATTAATCATTTCTGAAAAAGTAAGCAACGCTTCATACTTCAGACTATTTTCCATTTGAATTTAATGCTATAGTTGTTGCTGAAATCAATGTCTGGATAAAAAAAAAAGCCTGAAATTTGGAGCAGAGGGATATTGCCCCTTAAAGCTGAACACGATTCGTAAAAGGAATTTGTCTGCCATTTTTGCTCCCGATTCTCGACACTCTGCAGGCCCCTGTATACAGGGCAAAACTTGGCCACTTTTCAGTGTAATCAGTTGACACCGGTGTAGACGGACGTATGCTACACAGAGGTCGGTAAGGAGAATAATAACGTAATATTTCGTCTAATGCAGGAAAGTAAGATACCAAATAAATTTAAATTATAGTTGTACAGGTCAGTGCAGTATACAAACAACACAGATGCACGTAACTGCAATAAAATGTAAACTAATGTAATGCAAGATAACCAGCACGAACACGGGTCGCCATTCCACGCCGATACCCGTGACAATAAAGCAGTCAGGTATGACGAATGCAACGAGTATACCCTAGTGTTGAAGTATCGTAGATAATGATATCGAAAATGGCGTATGCCTATTTACGAGTCGTGTTAAGCTTTAAGTAGTAATGTTTTAACAACAATATACACTGTACATGTACCCCTGGCTAACATGTAACCCAAAACTGGTCTAAATATCAAAATTAAATTTGTTTATTTTTTATACACGTTTGATATCCAATCACAAAAAATACCTTGTCTATGTACAGCTTCTATAGGAAAGCTTTTGGGCCTTAGATTAGAGACGTATAATAGATAGGTTTGTTACAACGCGAAATGTAATAACAACGCGAAATGTAATAAACCTGGATTACTACATTTTGCGTTGTTACATTTTGCGTCGAGGTCAACGCAAAATGTAATAACGCAAAATGTAATAACACAATTTTTAGATTATTTCATTTTGAGTTATTACATTTTGCGTCGAGATCAGCGCAAAATGTAATAACGTGCTTTTTCGTTGTTACATTTTGCGTTATTTTATTTTTGCACTGAAGACAACGCAAAATGTTATAAAACAATATGTAATAAAACAAAATATAATTAATATTTTTGATTGCGTTGAATAAAAAAGATCATAAAATTGATTCAAATATATATATTTAACCAACATGGGAAACGCGCTGTAAAAATATTTTGAACTAAACAATGAGATTAACGTTAGAGCTTTTTTCGGACATAAATACATCAAAATGTATCGTTTTTCTGACTCTGATTTTAGTCATATTGAATACACTTTACTTAATTAAAAAGAATTAATTTAACGTTGATTGGCATATTTTTGATAGTCTTTTTAAATTTCTAACCAATAAAACATATTTAATTAACAAAGATTGACCATAGTATAGGTTCATTAAAAGCTCTTAATATGCATTTTCGGCACGTATACATTAGTTAACATATGAATAGAAGTGTATGTGTATGTCAAGCGAGGATCGGAGGGGCAGGGATAGGGCAGGGTGTATACTTCGTTTGTTTATTATTATATTACTGTGGACATGCAGAAACAATCTGTTTTATTATAGGATGGAAAGAAAGAGAGAGAGATAGAGAATTTTGATTTTGCACGTTATTACATTTTGCGTTGATCTCGACGCAAAATGTAATAACTAAAAATGAAATAATCTAAAAATTGTGTTATTACATTTTGCGTTATTAGATTTTGCGTTGACCTCGACGCAAAATGTAACAACGCAAAATGTAGTAATCCAGGTTTATTACATTTCGCGTTGTTATTACATTTCGCGTTGTAACATAGGTTAGTTTAAAAAAATACATGTTTTATAGGCCTATATATATCTATAAAAATCGATTCAGATATTAATTAAATTAATATATAAATGAAAATAAATTTCACGTCATGTTGGAAACAACGATAAAATCTGCGTCTAACGTCAAAACATGTGGTTTAAAAAAATCTGCGTCTACGTTCGCCTTCAGTCTGCAACGTCACACCTTTATGACGTTATTTCTCTGTTTTAGTAAAAATGTCATAAGGACTCTTTTCTCATGGACGCAGTCATATCAGAGTGACAAACCCCTTTTTTCGTACTTGGCCTAAGGCACTTCTTATCCTAATGGCTAGCAGTAACTGCAGGGGAAATAACCTGAATTCGAAGAAAACAAAAATCAATGAGGGTTTACGACTTCTGTGCGGTTTTATTGCATATACAAAAAGTACCAAACAAAGATTTTTTTTTGATAAACTAGGTATGGCTCAAGGCCCTTACAAAGAATGTCCCTAACAAACTTTATATACTTAAGATAAAAAAAAATTATAAGACACTAATTTTGAAAAAAAAATACATTTAACTCAGTAAATTGTTGAAATATTAAACCGAAAATTAAAAATCATTAAGAATGTAATTTATATAGGTCCCTGATATGTAGTACAAGCATAACCTTTGGTCCCCCTAATACTTTCATGTTTCTGCTAATATATATATATTAGAAAGTAGATCTGTATAAAGTTAAAAATATGATTATTTTGGAGTAAGACAAAGAAAACTGTCTATCATATAAAATTCAATTAATATATAAGGTGACCTGAGGTCTCCGTATTCATATCGATGAATTTACTTTTGTGCCTTTAATGCCGGAAGAGTTCCTAAAATGTTTTATTATCAGAGGTCACCTTATACTGTACAAGACCAGACGTCAGATTAAATTGTACATCAAAAGGGGCAACAGAGGTCACCTTATACACCAATAGGGGCTCAAAGGTCACCCTATGTTTTAGATCATTATGGGGACCTAAGGTCAATTTATATTGTACAACAGAAAGGGGACAGAGGTCACATTATACTGTACAAGACCAGACGTCAGATAATATTGTACATCAAAAGGGGAAACAGAGGTCACCTTATACATCAATAGGAGGTCAGAGGTCACCCTATGTTGCAGTTCATTATGGGGACCTAAGGTCAATTTATATTTTACAATACAAGCGGAACCAGATGCCACCTTATATTGTACATAAATAGGGAGACCAGTGGTCCCCATTGTTGTACATTTTATAAGGAAACCAGACAAAATAAAATTTAGATGAATGCAGAGATACGGCATCTGGACCCGTCTTAACCAAGAGACATCTGAAAAGAAAATAAGGGCGGACCAGAGGTTAGATATACTAGAAGTTCTCTTATAAGAATACAACAAGAGGCCTATGGGTCTTATAGGTCATCTGAACATCATGTGAAAACTTTAAAACAATTGAATTTGGTTCGCGCTTTGAACCAGAGGCCATGCCATTCGCAATTTTGAAAAAAGCACCATTGCTCGCCATAACTATATACTTAGGATGCTTAGTTTGGCTTCTTAATACCTATAAGGAGCGTAGGGGAACAAAAGGGTGCATTTCAAATAATCAATAATAATTAGCAATAATAATTAGTGCCCATTGACGATAAAAACCCTCATCTTGGGGTCACGCATTTTACAATTTTGGAAAAGGCACTATTGTTCATAAAACATTTGGTTTACACCAAAGAACAAATTTCAAAGCATTTATTCAATTACAGAATTTAATAAGAGCCCCTACCCCTCAATGGTAACCATGAGCCAGGCGCTTGAAATTTATAATTCCGGAAGAGGCTCCCTTGTTTATCATAACTATATGTAGTTAGTTTAATTAATATCCAGGATCAGAGAGAAATATTTTTTCAAGAATTAATGAATTTTAACTTTACATTTAATATAACCCCATCGTAATATCAGAAACCCTGACCTTATTTGGGTCATGAATTTCAAAACTTTGGAGAATAAATGCATTTCACGATTTATAAATTTTTATAGCTCTGTCCTTAGCCCAGGGCTACGAAAGCCGGATAGGCTCATCTCTGAAAAGCTAAAAAAAAATATTAACCCGTTATAACGGTTAATTATCTCGTTATAACGAGTTAATTATCTCGTTATAACGACTTAGTTTTATCTCGTTATTAAGAATTACTTATCTCGTTATAACGAGTTAGTATCTCGTTATAACGAGTTAGTTTTCTCGTTATAACGAGTTAGTATCTCGTTATAACGAGTTAGTTTTCTCGTTATAAAGAGTTAATTAACTCGTTATAACGAATCATTTATCTCGTTATAACGAGTTAATTATCTCGTTATGACGAGTTAATTTTCTCGTTATAACGAGTTAGTATCTCGTTATAACGACTTAGTTATCTTGTTTGAATGAGTTAATTATCTCGTTGTAGCGAGTTAATTATCTCAATAAAACGACTTAGTTATCTCGTTATAACGAGTTAATTATCTCGTTATAACGAGTTAATTATCTCGTTATAACGAGTTAGTTTTCTTGTTATAACGACTTAGTTATCTCGTTATAACGAGTTAGTTATCTCGTTATAACGAGTTATTTATCTCGTTATAACGAATTAGTTATCTCGTTTTAACGAATTAGTTATCTTGTTATAACGAATTAATTATCTCGTTATAACGAGTTAGTTATCTCGTTTTAACGAGTTAGTTATCTCGTGATAACGAGTTAATTATCTCGTTATAACGAGTTAGTTATGAATTAAAAATGTCTGTAGTTTTAATGCCATTGATGTTTAGTTGATATTTATCAGTCATACTTCACTTTAAAATTGATAAAAAGTTGCAATATGGTTTAAATAAAATTAATCCTGAACTATCTTGCTGTCAATAATCACAATTTGATAAGTATAGCAATCTTTATTTACACATTTATACGTGAACGTCTCCAAGGACTTAATATAAAAAATCTATTACCAAATGTACTTGTTTCAAAGTTTGGCAATTTATTTTTGACAACTTTCTCCGATAAAATATACTAATTTTTCTGATATGTTTTGGATGACTTATTAGCTTTCATAATCAATGTCTTAGTACCTAAATTAATACATTATAATAGTAAGCTAACGCGGGCGTTAATGTAACATATATTATATACACTTACAGTGTGATATATATTATTCTGAGAGTCAGAAATGTTTTGAAGAAGGGGGATATGGAGACTTCAGCAATGAGGCCATGGGCGTAAAATGCGGGGGCTACTGCCCACTCATAACACAACAACAAGAGGCAGTGATAAGTTTCCGTATACATGTACATGTAATTGTCTTCGGTCTTTTAAGTATACAATACAAATCAACTGCATCGTTTATACATAAACAGAATACAATCACAGGCACAGACTTGATTTCGTAAATGTTTGTAAAAATAAATGTAGAATTGTTCAGTCTTAATCTTATGATAATCAATTTGATTGACTTATGACTAAAGAACACCCTTACATCCTTAGATCACTTGCTAGATTCGTTCGTAATCTACCTTAATTGAAGATATTTTGATGTACATATATGTACTTTTTTCCCAGTTGCTTGCCCTTGACTACATGTTTAATGTAATTATAACATATACTGAATATACATGTATATTCAGTATATCTCTTATATTCGTTTTTGTCAATTGCTCTGAGTCTCATTATATGTAAGATCATGTTTGTTCTATCAATTGGATCCTCCTTCTTCTTTTGTGTGTAAATCTGTTTTTTCTCCTCCAGTAACCCAAATTGGACTGATTTAATTTTGTATCTGGTATAAATCAGATGAAACAAGTCGTTCGAATTTTGTTAAATTTTTCTCTTTGATTAAATCGAGTCGTCTAAGCGAAGTCTTCATATACTAGACTAGTATGTTATATTGCATTAATGTCTGCGATATTTTATTTAAGCGGCATAATGTTTACACATTAATTTATGTGCGACATTTAGGAATTCAACTTGGATATATCAAAGTGTATAAGTCGTTTAAAACATATCAGAAAAGTATTATTCACCAGAGATTGTCGTCATAATTAAATCGCCAAACCTAAACGTTATAGTATTTGACGACATTTTTATATCATAATATCGCATTCTAATACAACAACACGAGGCGGTTATACGTTTCCGTACACAACCCCTCGAAAAAAAAAAAAAAAAAAAAAAATAAACTAGTTTGCTGTTTTTTTACAAAAACGTATAACCGCCTCGTGTTGTTGTTTTAGAACACGATTTGATGATATAAAAATGTTGCCAAATACAATTACTTCAAGGTTTGGTGGTTTAATTATGACAACAATCTCTGATGAATAATACTTTTCTGACATGTTTTGGACGACTTATACACTTTGATATATCCAAGGCGAATTTCTTAATGTCGCACTAAAATAATGTGTTAACATTATGCCGCTTAGATTAGATATCGCAGAAATTAGTGCAATATACTATACATGAATATTTCGCTTAGACGACTCGATTTAATCAAAGAGCAAAATTCAACAAAATTTGAACGACATGTAGCATAAAATGTATACAAGATACAAAATTTTATCAGTCCAATTTGGGCCCCTGAAAGAGCAAAAAAGATTACAAACAAAAGAAGGAGGAGGATCCAATTTACTGAACATTCATGATAATGAGAGCAATTAATAAAAATGCATGTAAGAGATATACTCAATATACATAAGTGTATTGTATATGTTATAATAAAACCATAGTCAAAGGCAAGAAACTGGGAAAAAAGTACATTATACTAACAAGTGATCTAAGGATGCCAGGGTCTTCATTAGTCATGAGCCAATAAAATTGATTATCATAAGATAAAGACTGAAAATTTTTACATTTAATTTTACAAATATTTATGAGTTCGAGTCTTTGTACATTACGATGAGGACATACAAGGAGAAAATGAATTTCATCCTTAATATAACCTAGCTATTGCATTGAATTGATGTTTGATTTAAATAAAATAATTCAAATATTTATAGTATCCTTGCAGGTTCTTCCCTAAATAATAAATCTCATGAATGTTGCTTCAAAGGACAGTCACTATATTTGATAATACTTGTACTATTCAAACTATGTAGTAGTTACCCCATATCATACTGTTGGTTATGTGTAAATACCCGATGGGCGTGGTCATAATGACACGAGGGAGCGTAGCTCCCGAGTTGTCATTATGACCACGCCCATCGGGTATCTACACATAATCAACAGTGTGATATGGGGTAAATGACTTGTACCATAGTTTTCAAAAATCATTCATATGTAAGTCAGCTTAGGAATCGGTCGGACTGGTTCGCGTGATTGAAACATTAAGTGTTTGGTTTCAAAGATGCATTTGGATTTTATATGATTTTATGCTCCTTCGTGTCCTTCTGACCACGTCCATCGAATATAGGGTAAGTGATTTGTATACAATACTTTTCAAATTTTGCTACAAATTTTGCCATCAGTCGTCACTAGGGTCATTGAGCAGTGAAGGATCTTCTTCACTCTAAAAAAAGTTTTACTTACTAATTTATATTTACTTAAATTTGTGTATGTAAGTAATAACATATTACTTGGTTTTTACTTACAGTTTACCACTAATTACTAGCTATTACCAAAATACTTTTAAATTGCTATATTTAATTGTTTTACTTAAAACAATAAATTATTTACTGCATCAAGAGAGGAGGATTCAGGGCAGCTGTAGAACAAATTACTTAAATCTGGTAGTCTAATTACTATATATATACTATAATGAAAAAAAAAGATATCAGAATTTTATTTTAATTCCTATATATAACTAATATTTTTTTGCCCCCGTAAACGAAGTTTCGGGGTTATATAGTTTTTGTCGTGTCCATCTGTCTGTCTCTCTGTCTGTTCGTTTCTCTGTTTGTCCGCAAAAACTTTAACCTTGCCCATAACTTTTGATTTAGCTGAGCTATGACTTGCATATTTCACATGTCCATCCCTTTTGACCAGACCTATCTTTCAGTATCGCCAAATTTGACCTTGACATTGGAGTTTGACCTACTTTAATTTACAAATTCCAAACTTTTTCTTTAGCCATATCTTTTTAACAGTAACTACCAGGACATTAATACTTCACTTATATACTCTTTGTTGAAAGACCTTTCATTAGATAACAACAACCATGACCATTTGTCCTTGACCTTAGAGAATCCAATCCTTCTGAAAAAATTAAACCTTGGCCTTTACTTTTGAACGATAAGGGAGGGGGCTTTCTTACTTACATATATGTAATTCCTGTGAGAAGACCATTCATTAGATACCAAGAACTTTGACCCTTTGACATTGACCTTGGAGTTTGACCCACTTTAAATAAGCAAACCTTGACTTTAACTTTACAAAGGTTGGGGTTAGTGCATTCATACTTTACATATTTCACCCTTGTGACAAGACCTTTCTTTGGGTACCACCAAATCTGACCCTTTGTCCTTGACCATGGAGTTTGATCTACATTTCAAAGTTGGTAAACTTGACCATAACTTCTGAAGGGTTGGGGCTAGTGCTTTCATATTTCAGATATGTATTTTTTGTGGCAAGACCTTTCAATAGATACCAATAACATTGACCATTTGACCTTGACCTTTGAGATATCAAGAAATACCAATATATTGAATTTGCATATAAGAAAAGTGAAACTATTTTGCCATATGGGGGGGGGGGCATTAGTGTTTCACAAACACATCTTGTTTAAATTGTATTCAATTGATACTTAAAACAATAATTTATTTACTGAATCAAGCAGTTGCAATACCAATAATTACTTAAAAATGGTAGTCTAATTACTATCAGGATTGAATTCTTAAATTGTCATATTAATTGTCTGTGAGGAGGAGTTATCTTTCTTCTAAATATTCCTTCATGTAAAAAAAAGTTAAACTAATTAAAATGCTGTATTAAGTACTTGAAAGTTTAAACTATTTTTAAAATGGTCCTTAAAAATATACAAATTATTCAATTTAGAAGGCTTTTGATGTTGGAATGAAATGTTTTATTGCTAAATATAATAAAACAATTACAAAGAAATAATGTCTATTTTAGTAAATATGATAAGCATTTCATTTACTTAGTATTCTCCTAAGTAATAGTATTCTAGATATCTAATAATTCCAGAATTACATTTACTTAGTAATAATTCATAAAACCTGGTAAATAGAAAGAGTATTATCTCTAAATTAAGTAATAATGATTTACTAAAAAATAGTAAAAATGAGTAGTTCATTTACTAAGTAATTTAATTCTTATTAAGTATTTACACTTAGTAAATCATTTTATAAGTAAATGAATTCATCCTTATTACTAATGATGTTTACAATTACTAACAATGATAATCATTTACTTGCTATTCTGACTAAATGGATTACTAATAATTACTAGTTTTTCTTAATCTAATATCTTATTTTAAAAGCAACAAGTAAAACTTTTTTTAGAGTGTTCCTGTCCAAACCTTTTGCGACACGGGACCTCTATTTATACTGTATAGGTCTCCACGTCCCACAGTGGGATTCAACTCCTTACTTCGTGACTCTAGGGCAGGCACTTTAACCACTGGGCTCCGCAAGCGACATAAAAATTTAACATATCTAGGCCCGTTTAAAAAGTTTGATTTATGTAACTGAAAAAATGACGAGTTAGGTCTCAGTGATATATGTTAATTTGATATGTTTTTTTTTCTCGTAAATTTCAATCGTCAAAATTACATACTAGTAATTCAAATTTATTATGAACTTGGTTTAACTTAAATTTTTGTAAACCTGATACAAACTTTGCCGTTCACAGTGGTACGTTGAATGAAATGTTTGTTAGGGGTTATGTATATTTCAATTTAATGAAAATTGGATCTTTGATCGGCTAGATCCTCAACCGAAAAGGTTATTTAAGTACAGTAGTGAACACATGTTTTTACGTCAAGTATTTACCGCGTTTCCTTTGTTGGTTATCAAAACAACGATATATTGGAATCTACTAAGCTAACGTCACCCTGGTCATTACACTATCCAAAAAATATTTTAAAAATCAAGCGATTTCTGAAGGTTTTTTTTCTTCACATTTAACTAAAGTTAAAGTATTATCGGCCATTTTTAACTGTTATTTATTACAAAATGCTGTAGACAATTGAAAATTTTTACTCCTTTTTACTACCCTTAATTTGGTATAAAACCACCAAGATAACAAGCCCATATCATGCGTACGATTGTTTCATTTAAAAACCGTGCTTGATCGTTTTATAAATAGTTCTTTTGTCCCGACTCGATGGGCGGAGTTATAGAAAAGTGTGGGTAATGTACAGAAAACCCACACTTTTAACAAAAGAAATCACACCTAACTATGGTACAAGATAACGAAATCTTTAATCATGTTCTTAGCTTGGAGAACATACGCAGAAATATATGCATCAAATATTTTCGTCTGATGTGATGTCATGCATTATTCAATATGACCTCAAACTTCTCAAAATTCAAAATTCAAAGAGAAAGTTGTATATTTTCTTTGATAATTCAATTGGAAAAAATTGATCGTACGTCTGCACATACTCTTATGTATTTTTTAACATGATGTGTAGATTGATAAAATGAACGAAATGATTTGCATTTTGTCCTCTTTCTTTCCAGAGATAACACACAAGCTCATTATAGTAAGTGCTGTAACAGGCACAACCCCCCTCCCCCTCTCAATCGCGCTCGGATTTATTTGATAAATTAAGATTTATGTTATATTTATACAAACATATATTATGAAGTTGTTCTTTGAGTACATTTAAAAAGCAAATATATAAACAATATATAAACAATTATAACACTGTAAAAACTGCTAATTTATTTTTAATTAATTCTGAGAAAAAAAAAATCATTGCGACAGTGCTAAATTTTAGATTTTTTAAAAAATTAAATCAATTTCGGAGAATGAAAATCAGGCCCGTAGCTACGGTTTTCAAAGAGTGGCTCGGGTCCTTGAAAAAGCACACACTCATCGATTTAATACAATAGTTATTATTAATAAATCTATGTTACAAGACGTTCTAATTTTGTTAAATTTTGCTCTTTGATTAAATTGAGTCGTCTAAACAAAATATTTATATATGTTATATTGCACTAATTTCTGCGATATTTAATTTAGCGACATACTTTTTATACATTATTTTAGTGCAACATTTAGGAATTCAACTTGGATTTATCAAAGTGTATAAGTCGTCTAAAATATATCAGAAAAGTATTATTAATCAGAGATTGTTTTGTCATAATTAAATCGCCAAACCTTGAAGTAATTGTATTTGACAACACAATACCGTGTTCTAATACAATAACAAGAGGCGGTTATACGTTTCCGTAGTTTTTCAATAAAAATCTTTATCATACACACTATAAACAAACTTGATCAACTCGGTATTGTACGGAAACGTATAACCGCCTCGTGTTGTTGTTTTAGAACACGATTTGATGATATAAAAATGTTGCCAAATACAATTACATCAAGGTTTGGCGATTTAATTATGACAACAATCTCTGATGAATAATACTTTTCCGACATGTTTTGGAAGACTTGTACACTTTGATATATCCAAGGTGAATTCCTAAATGTCGCACTAAAATAATGTGTAAAAATTGTGTCGCTAAAATTAAATATCGCAGAAATTAGTGCGATATACTATATATGAATATTTCGCTTAGACGACTTGATTTAATCAAAGAGCAAAATTCAACAAAATTTGAACGAAATGTAACATAAGAATTATACAAGATACAAGATTTTATCAGTCTTATTTGGGCCCCTGAAGGAGCAAAAAAGATTTACAAACAAAAGAAGGAGGATGATCCAAATTATAGAACATTCATGATAATGAGAGCAATTAATAAAAATGTATGTAAGAGATATACTCTATATACATAACTGTATTGTATATGTTATAATAAAATTATAGTAAAAGGCAAGAAACTGGGAAAAAAGTACATTATACTAGCAAGTGATCTAAGGATTCCAGGGTCTTCATTAGTCATGAGCCTATCAAATTGATTATCATAAGATAAAGACTGAGTATTTTTACATTTAATTTTACTAATATTTATGAGTTCAAGTCTTTGTACATTAAGATGAGGACATACAAGGAGAAAATGAATTTCATCCTTAATATAACGTATTCACTGAATTGATGTCTGATTTAAATAAAATAATTCAAATAGTTTTAGTATCCTTGCAGGCTCTTCCCTAAAAAATAAATCTCATGAATGTTGCTTCAAAGGACAGTCACTATATATTTGGTAATACTTGTACTATTCAAACTATGATAACGAAATTTTTAATCATGTTCTTAGCTTGGAGAACATATGCAGACATATATGCATCAAATATTTTCGTCTGAGGTGATGCATTGTTAAATATGACCCCAAACTATTAAAAATTCAAAATTAAAAGAGAAAGTTAAAATTTTTCTTTGATAATTCAATTGGAAAAAATCGAGCGTACGTCTGCACATACTCTTATGTATTTTTTAACATGATGTGTAGATTGAAAAAATGAGCGAAATGATTTGCATTTTGTCCTCTTTCTTTCTAAAGATAACACACAAGCTCATTAGTAAGTGCTGTCACAGGCACAATTTCCCCCCCAATCGTGCTTTGATTTATTTGATAAATTCAGATTTATATTATAATTTATACAAACATATATTATGAAGTTGTTCTTTTAGTACATTTAAAAAGCAGATATATAAACAATTATAACACTGTAAAAACTGCTAATTTATTTTTAATTAATTCTGAGAAAAAAAATTATTGCGACAGTGTTAAATTTTAGATTTTTTTTTTTAAATTAAATCAATTTCGGAGAATGAAAATCAGGCCCTAGGTAAGGTTTTCAAAGAGTGGCTCAGGTCCTTGAAAAAGCACACACGCATCGATTTAATACAATAGTTATTATTAATAAATCTGATGTTACAAGACGTTCTAATTTTGTTGAATTTTGCTCTTTGATTAAATCGAGTCGTCTAAGCGAAATATTCGTATATGTTATATTGCACTAATTTCTGCGATATTTAATTTTAGCAACATAATTTTTACACATTATTTTAGTGCAACATTTAGGAATTCAACTTGGATATATCAAAGTGTATAAGTCGTCTAAAATATATCAGAAAAGTATTATTCATCAAAGATTGTTGTCATAATTAAATCGCCAAACCTTGAAGTAATTGTATTTGACAGCATTTTTATATCATAATATCGTGTTCTAATACAACAACACGAGGCGGTTATACGTTTCCGTAGTTTTATATGTTATACTACTATACTTCCTATCACTTACTTATATCAATTTAGATCAGTTTTTTACTCGTTATAACGAGAAAATTAACTCGTTATAATCGAGAAAAATAAGCTCGTTATAACGAGTAAATTTTCTCGTTAACTCGTTATAACGAGATAACTAACTCGTTATAACGAGATCACTAACTCGTTATAACGAGATCACTAACTCGTTATAACGAGATAACTAAGTCGTTATATATATATATTTATTACAGACCCTAAACCGTGCTACTACACCTCAGAAACGAACCGTACCGTTCCGTGCAGAAAGCGTACCGTACCGTGAACAAAACGTACCGTTCCGTGCACAAAGCGAACCGTTCCGTGCACAAAGCGTACCGTACCGTGAACAAAGCGTACCGTTCCGTGCACAAAGCGTACCGTACCGTTCTCAAAGCGAACCGTTCCGTTCGCAAAGCGTACCGTACCGTCCACAAAGCGTACCGTTCCGTGCAAGAAACGTACCGTACTGTTCTTTGGTTAATTATGCAAACCACGCCTCCAATGATTCTTGAATCATGTAATGACCAAATAAGTCATTTTGGTTTATTTCTCGCTACGGCGCCTGTGAAAGGAGGACGGAGGTTTTGTCTGCCTGTTCGAAACACCATTATCAAGTATCATGCATATGCGTCTGGACCTTCAACTGTGAAAATAAGGAAACTACTCGAAGCAAAATGCAACTTTAAAACAACTAGACAGAGTGTGAGACGATTTCTTATTTGCTATAAATTAGATCAACTGGTTGTGTTTGTGGTCAAACGTACAGTACAGGCCAGGAGTTTTTCCCGCAAAACACGTACGGGGCAGTGTGGACCTCGAACGATGTCGGCGTCTTTGAAGTCTTTAATTTTCTTTATATTAGCAAATTAAATCAATTTTCTTTGAAATATTAGTTTATTTTAACTCTTGTAATTTAATTATACAGATATTTAAAATAAAATTATAAGGTGCCCCAAAATTCAATATAATCGGGGAAAAACCCTCTTTTAATGTGTACATGTACATTCATGTTTCATAATCCTATAATTATATTTTATTTGACGTAAAAATAGGTTCAAAAGACTATAATACCACTAACAAAGAACACGCTTTCATGAATTTATTCCCTGTTTGTCTCTACTTTTGATTTTAATTTATTAAATCTTATTGGATACAAGATCGTTTTTGTCGTAAGTATGCATTCTTATGTAATACATATCAGATTTTACTAATGAATTATTTTGTAAGAATTATAAAACATATATTAACTGTCTAGAGTAAAAATTTAAAAAAGAAACGTATTAGACTCTCACATTAATTCCGTGAAGATTTTTACTATAGGCGAATCATCGGTGCAGTTTTACTTACACTGAAAATCTGTAATCATGTAAAATATGGATTAAAATATTACATGCGGTAAACGCGAATATTTCTACTGAACTGACAGAGATGATAATAATCTTACTAATAAAACTGTGATAAACTTTCACGCTGCATATACAAAAATCGCCAGCCGAATTTCTTGCAAATAAAATGTGCAAACTGCAGTATAAATATTACTTCATACATATCATGAAAAATGAAAAAAAAAGTTTGCGAAAAAAATAAACTTTAAGATATTATAAGGTTTGTTACACTGTATCCCGATCCCCTTGTAGAAAGCAATACGAATTAGCTGGTCGAAAGTTCTTTAGAAGTCTGAATAATCGTACGTTGTTGTAAATAAAAAAAATAGTAATCTACAGGAAACATCCTTATTAGTGTCTGAAAAAAGATAATTTACTAAATAAAATGAAATTAAAAAAAATCACTCCTCTTTCAAGCCATTCGAGTTATGTTTGTTACACCCCCCCCCCTCACTAGAAGGCGATACTTATGCAACTTTATGAGACTTTGTGCTTAAAAAAAAAGAAAATTATAATTTAGGGATACATGCTTCTTTTTTGTCTGAAAAAGGATAATTTAGGAAGTAAATTTACAATCAGTGTTGTGGTGAAACCTGGAAGATGAATTTGCTGGATGTCAGTTGAGTGATTAAATACACTTGATGTGGTTAGAACTAAATAATTGGAAAGGTGTGTTAAACACGCCCCCGCCCGCCCCTCCGGCTGTGACCCAATATTTTATTTAAACAGGTGTGAACTATGAACTGACCATAAGAATGTTTCAAATAACAGGATAAATTCTTCTTGCGTAAGCAGACTTTCCGGGTTACCTAGCGTTATACCAATTTGATTGACAGGTGATGCACGAGAATTTCATGCGTGCAGCATGCATGTACAGAGAACGGATTATTCATTGAACAATAGTTGTAAAGAGGTTGATTAAATAGAATCATAGACTGGGTAATTGTGGCTTTAGCGATGTAAATAAACGAAGAATGAGAATAAATACAAGTTATTTTTTTTTACAGATAATGTATTAAGGGGTTGCACCTTTCTCTCTATCCCCCTCTCTCTCTCATTCACGACATCGTTTTTACAGACTACAAGAATAGAATAACTTAATGAAATAAAGAAAACTTATTGAAATAATTACTTAATACACTTAAAGGATTATTGAAAACATAAATACTTGTCTGTGAAAAGAATGTTTTCTGTAACGAGAAAGCGCTCGGAAATTATTGTATTGGTTTCATGTTTCTGCTGCCGATTTTCGTATTTATTTTGTTTACTGATATTTTTCTTCTGAAGCAAACGTTTGAACGGTAGATCTATTATTTTGAAAATAAAAAAAACAATGTACATCTAATTACTAGGAATAAAAATGAAGCAGGAAGAGTCATATCTATTTCTATAGATCAATGAATTAAAAATAAGTACATATGTGCGTAGCGTTATATGTATAGAACAAGTATATACCCGATCTATATATTAATTCCTTTTAATTATATTACAACTTTATTTGAAAGTGAAAAAAATATTTCATTTAATTTTTTTTTTCTGTTTAAAATGAAGGTTCAGCAAACGTTAAAATTAAGCACGGAAATCTTTACGACTTCTATATATATTAATACATATCTATACATAATGTCAAAGACATCGGTGGGATGATGTTTTTTCTTCCTTTCATTTTTTTTTTTTTCATTTTTCCTCAATCACCGCTGTAGTGTAAATTTATGTTTAAATTGAAACCGAGAAATTAATTTGTTAAAAGCGTAAATATAATTATATACGTGCATTAAGTACTTCAAAAGTCATTTGAAATGAATTAATTTTTAGCAGCCAATCAAAAATTAAAGCTAACAGGCTCCGCCCACTTCATTTGCATACCGTTTCCCAAAGCGTACCGTTCACAAAACGAACCGTTCCGTGCAAGAAACGAAACGTACCGTCCACAAAGCGTACCGTTCCGTGCACAAAGCGAACCGTTCCGTGCACAAAGCGTACCGTTCCGTGAACAAAGCGAACCGTTCCGTGCACAAAGCGTACCGTACCGTTCACAAAACGAACCGTTCCGTTCTCAAAGCGTACCGTTCCGTGCACAAAGCGTACCGAACCGTACCGTTCAAGTGGTGTAGTAGCACGGTTTAGGGTCTGTATATACCTAATGTGTATCACCCAATTTTACTGTTGAATTTACGCTATCACGTGACGTCGTGATCCGATTTTCCGGATCACCAACATGTTGTTTTTTGAATCCATATCACCACTCTCTGAAACTGATGACGTAGTACGCAGAAATATGACGTTTTTTTTCTTGCGCGTTAAAAAGTCCCTTGTAATTATGCTTTGTTTTATGGATAAATGTTATGCAATTGATCTCTAAAGTTTTCTATTACTATATTTTGTTAGTTAAGAGGGGGTATATAATAAATTTATCATTGTAACAACAACTTGATCCGAAGAGCCGTATCACGTCTCGTTGACAGGCGCGGATCATCAGATCAAACTCGACGCTTCGCGTCTCGTTAGATCTGATGATCCGCGCCTGTCAACTCGACGTGATACGACCCTTTGGATCAAGTTACTGTTATAATAATATATATATATTATAACAGTAACTTGATCCGAAGGGTCGTATCACGTCGAGTTGACAGGCGCGGATGATCAGATCTAACGAGACGCGAAGCGTCGAGTTTGATCTGATGATCTGCGTCTGTCAACGAGACGTGATACGGCTCTTCGGATCAAGTTACTGTTATAATGATAAATTTATTACATACCCCTTAAAAACTAGCAAAATATAGCAAAAGAAAACTTTAGAGATCAATTGCATAGCATTTATCCATAAAACAGAGCAGAACAAGAAAACATTGTTGTAACCATCAATTGTCGCCCGGGAAATAATGGAAATGAGTTTTGATCACTAAACCGCTTCGATATGTGTCAAAAGGACTGCGTCTAATTGATGGAGATGATAGTCACGATTATTTTGAAAACTTATAGTCGGATAAAAATCAAATAAAAACGATAGCATTTTAAACTTGTTTAATTCAAGAAAATGTTGGCTGCATAAAATATAATTTGAAGTTAGACGCATGTATCATCTATATTCAAAAATCAATTTTTAATTTTAGAATATAAAACACGAACTGTGCAGAGTACGTTTTTATGCGAGAAGTAAAATTCGATGTTCTAAAAAAAGGGATTTGTCATTTTTTCGATAGTAAATGATAAGCAACTTTATATATTAAATATGAAAAGCATATATATTTTTACAGATTCAATTTATTGAAATAAATATATTATGTATCTCGTAATTTATAAATGAAAAAAACATTCTGATTAACAGTCTTTTCAATGTTTAGAAAACCTTTAATTCTGATTAACTTCTCCCAACCCGATCGCCATACGCCAACACTTAAACATATATGTATAGAGCAGCCCGGTCCTCCGGGCTGCAATAACAAGGGACTTCTTAACGCGCAAGAAAAATAACGTAATATTTCTGCGCACTATGTCATCAGTTTCAGATAGTGGTGATATGGATTCAGAAAACAACATGTTGGTGATCCGGAATATCGGATCACGACGTCACGTGATAGCGTAAATTCAACAGTAAAATTGGGTGATACACATTAGGTATATAATAAAACGAGATACTAACTCGTTATAACGAGATAATTAACTCGTTATGACGAGACAACTAAGTCGTTATAACGAGATAAATAACTCGTTATAACAAGAGAAAAGAAGGAAAACAAGAGAAACTATTTCGTAATAACGAGATACTATCTCGTTATAACGAAATAACTAACTCGTAATAACGAGATAACTAAGTCGTTATAACGAGATAATTAACTCGTTATAACGAGTGAAATTTTTTTATCTCCACAGAAATGAGCCTATCCGGCTTTCGTACAGGGTCCCTGACCCTGGGACAATGAATTTCACAACTTTGGTAGAGGAGTCAATGCTTATAATAATTATGCCAACAGTTCGACGGCTTGATGTCAATGAGTATAGAAGATTTTTAAAGATTTCATAAATTGTAGTAGTTTCGCCCCACATTTCTTGCCTTAGTGGGTGGAGGGCAAGGACCATGATTTAAAAAAATCTCCCCTTCACCAATAGATGCTTTATGCCAAAATTGGTTGTAAATGGTTGAGGGATTGCAGAGGAAAAACTGAAAATGTTCGAAAGTTCAACGCACAATGCACAGCGCACGACGCCAGAAAAAAAGATAGCAATAAGTCACATAAGTTGTTCAGGTGACCAAATAAGGAGTCCTTTGGTCTCAATATTTATGTAAAATATTACGTGTTTTCTGGTCTCCCTGTTGATTTACAATATAGCATGACCTCTGGTGATGTAAGATATAAAGTGCCTTCCGGTTTCGTCATTGTCCTTCAAAATAGTGTGATCATTGATCCCCTCCTAATGTACAAAACGAGGGATGTTCAATAAATAAAGCCCTGAACTTTATGACATGCAAAACAGATATCATATGGCATTAAGCTTGACTTTCTCTCATTATTGAATCTTTAATGAATTTATAACAGTTTATGTGAGCACTTTTCATCACATAGCTTCATTGTGAGAAGCTGGAAAACAAGGGTATTCGATCGCAAGACATTGCATTAAAAATGAATGTTAAAAAATCAGTAAACTAGAGTGAAATTAAACCATTCATTAAAGCTGCTGTAAAAATTATTAAGAATCCCAAAGAAATATCCACTGAAATATGTAAACTTTACTAAACTTTACAGCAACCAATGTCTGTTTATTGACAATTGAGCAGGTGGATTTAAATGATAAAAAATATATGATGGGCATAAAAAATGGATACCATCTTTGCAAACAAAAAATTAAACAACTAATGTACTATTTGCCAAATTTCAACAAATAATTTCTGGTGGTGTTTAATTGACTATACTACACATAGCAAATTTGATGAACATCAATTCGGGAGTAGTTCACACTGTTTAAAAGAAACGATTGACAGTATAAAAAGCTTAGTACTCAAAAGTCACCGTATGTTTAAAATAATAGTGAAAACGACTGCGTGTAAGAATATCTTAACAATTAATAAAATATCAGTAATTGTAGTTATCCACGTTTGTTTGAATTTCAAACAGATAATGAAACTTGTATCTACGAGGGTTGTCCCATAAAATCGTGGACAAAGCGCTTTTCTCGAAAAGTAATGGGCGCACTAAGCTGAAATTTTCAGTAAATGTTTATTCATCATATTTAAGTGTATCATAATGTTTTTGATGATATATATGCAAAAATAAAGATTTTATTCTGCTTGAATATGCACAGGGTACGGTCCTACGGCGCACGGTAAAAATAACAAGGTTTTATTAGAGAATATACAAGTATTATTTCGTAATAAAAGTTTTCAATACATATGAAGTTTTCTTAGCGATGTTCTCTTTATCGAGTCCCCAGGTAGTACAAAACATACGGACAAACTGCCATTGTAGTAGCAAAAGACGCTGTCACTGTCGACCGTCGATATGAGATTCTCTGTTAGTTGAATGATGGTGAGAATACTGTCCGTAACTTGCTAATAAATCTTCAGTAGATCGCACGAGTGTGCCACATTGGTTCCTTAACTGGATATAAACACTCACGTATGTAAATCAGTAAAATTTCTAAATTTAAGTGGGGCTTATCCAACTTTATTTTTAGCAAACATGAAACGTGACGTTGTTTTAGACAACTTGACGTTATAATCCGTGCGCCGTAGGGCGATAAGTACATAACATAAAATATCAAAATTTGTTTATTTATGCATGTATCTATTTAAAATTTGCTATATATATTCATATTATAAGTACTAAAGAGTAGTGAAAATTTCAGAACGCAGTGATGATTATTTTTCAAACTAGACAACTTGTCCACGATTTTACGGGACAACCCTCGTATTGCATAAAAACCCTCAAAATATACAATAAGATGTACTTGACAAAAACAGCAAATGTCTGAGAAGAGCAAAGAAGAGCAGGAGCACAAAGACATATATACATGTAAATGCAATTTTCTTAAATATTAGTGCTCGTGTTGTTCAAATTCGTATTCGAGGAGGCAGTTTAATTTCCGGAGGAATCTAAAAAAACATTTTTTTTTTTTTGCAAAAAAAAAAAAAAAAGGTTAATGAGAATCAGGAATCCACTACATTAGATTTCTTCAAACCCGCACGCACTGAAGAGTAAAACAGTCTTTGGGATAAAGAGAAAGTTAAAGTTCTTTCACATTAACAATATTCGCCAGATCTCTCGCCTCTTGACTTGTTTCATTTTCCAAACTTGAAAAAAACGCCTTTCAGAAGGAAGAAACAAGTCCAGGAAATCAAAGGATCTGCCATTATCCAGTATACAAAGGGTAATACCCAAAAATGAGTTCTAAAAACAATCAGATATTGGATAAAAAATGTTACGGACATGTGTTTTAATTAAAGATGATATTAGGTTAAATCAATATGACTAAATTATTGAAAAGCGTTTTTTGTTTCATAACGAGCACCGAGGACATTATTTATTGAACAGCAATCGTATCAGGTGACCTCTGGTTCCCGACTGATGTAAAATATAAGGTGACCTCTGGTCCCCCAACTGATGTAAAATATAAGGTGACCTCTGGTCCCCCTACTGATGTACAATATAAGATGACCTCTTATACACTATAAGGTGTCCTCTGGTCCCCCTACTGATGTACAATTTAAGATGACCTGTGGTCCCCCTCCTGATATACACTATAAGGTGACCTCTGGTCCCCGTACTGATTTACATTATAAGGTGACCACTGGTCTCCCTACTGATGTACAATATAAGGTTACCTCTGGTCCCCCTGATAACTTTCACGTTTCTGCTATATATATTATTTGAAAGCAGATCTGTATGAAGTTATAGATATGATTATTTTGGAGTAAGACAAAGAAAACTGTCTTTCAAATAAAATTCAATCAATATATAAGGTGACCTCAGGTCTCCGTATTGATATGGATGCATTTACTTTTGTGCCTTTAATGTCTGAAGAGTTCCTAAAATGTTTAATAACTACGCAAAATGACGAACTATTTGCGGGGGACCCAAGGTCCTAATTGAGCGTACGTTTTATCCTTCTGCTGTTTACACCGCATATTGATGAAATAATATAAAAGTTAAAACCCGTTTCAAAATCCGGGTTTTTCTAGACTGGCTTGCCTATCTGATCTCCGATATGCAGACAAGTGATCAATAATGAAAAGTCTCAGAGGGTCCGTGTAACACTAATCAATTCAAATTTCTAAAATTAATAATTTTGAGTTTTAGAATGTTAATATTTTAATTCTAATATCTAAATTTAAGTAACTCAAATTGATTTGAAATAATGAAATTTATATTTTCGTTCAAAAATCCTTTCCCTTAACAGGTTTTATAAATTTTTTTTTTTAAATTTTTACCTGAAATTGTGAGTGTTTTCAGGTTTTTAATAACCGAAGCTGCTCCACAGATTCCTGCAGACTTTTTCATTTACTGTCCAAGTGCAGCTTTGAGTTGTTCTTACGTTGCCGTTTTGTTTTTAATTTTTTATGTAGACCCGGCCCTATAGTTTATATGTATGTCTCACGTCAAGGACAAGAACAATGTTAGTACTTACTGTAACAATACTGTCTGTAACAATATGTTTTTCTTAGACTAAGCCCTTTCCAAGTTTTTTTCCATTCATTTTCACATCAATTTAATTAATCGTCAATAATTGTATTTTTCTTGTGTTTAGAGATCGGTCATGATAATAAAATCGAATCGGTGTATTTTTTTTATTTTATTCATTACATGTACATGTACCTTGCCTTTAGTAGTTTTTTTTAAATCTTAGACTCAATGGCGGATCCAGAAATTTTGAATATATAGGGGGCAGTTTGAGGGCCCACAGCCACACCAAAAAAAACCCAAAAACATTGATTTACAAATATTACGGGGGTTGGACTTCAAAGGGGGTGGGCCCCCTGCCACTCCCCCCCCCCATTATCACATGTACAATGTATGCTTACACATCTAACGAAATATGATGTATTTGACGGGGAACTATCATATTTTGAAGAAAAAAATAAAACCTCTCAAGGAGGGGATGTTTGCACTTGACTTGACTTGCACTTCCGATACCCGTGTTCTCAGACCTCAGACATCCCCCTTTTTTCGGCTCGTCAAGAACAAAAAAAGACTTAAATTAATTGATATTTTGTAGATTAGTTTCATATTTTAAACAGGCACGTAGCGACAGGAAAGTGATATCGAGGAAATGAAGTATTGTATGCAAAAAAAAAAATGGATGTGAAAGGAAGTTGGCCTTGAAAAAAGTTGGCCCCTCCCCCCCCC
>PRKT01001612.1:1412-16993 GCA_003671525.1 Saccostrea glomerata | reverse complement strand
TAGGTGTTGGTACGAAAAAGATCTCTCACTTTTCAAAGGCTTTAGTGCTGAGTACAGGTTAAAATATGCAGCCCTTCACCGGAACGTGTTGGCGTCTTCATATGAATGAATTAGATCTAGATTCTTATGTGCGGTGATGAAGCAACAAAACTGTGGACTGTCCATAGCACTCCATTTCTATAAAAGTACAAAGAAGACAAGATTTATTCATTGATGATTGATCACCTTAATATTATTATCATTTTTTTTTTAATCTCCCACAATTTTAATTTGGGAAAAACACAAATAATTATTTATAGCATATATAATTATATAGACTTCCTATTGATTAAAGTTTGTGTATTTAATTGAATTGAGATCTTATTTGCAAGGGTATAAATGGATTCAAGTACATTTAAAAAATAAATTCTACATACAGAACATACTAGCTGCAGATCTGTAGCTCTCCGAAAAAAAATATATTGATAGACCGGAGAGATACAGTGCCACCCATTGAAAAAACAGTATATTTATTGCGCACAAAAAAGAGCGCTTGGTTCTCAATTTATTTCTCCATGTTTTTAAAACTGTAATCTCAACATATTACTAACCATGTGTTCCTAAAATATTCTTTCGCTGTTTCCACAACCAAACATTCCTCATATTTAATTGTTGTTATTAGTCCTCCTGACCCTGATATTGTAGTCATCGAACATTTCGCTTATTTATACTGCCATTTTGGTTTCAAAGATAATTCGGTCCAATACGCTTCGTTGACAGATGTCAACTACGAGAGTACTTGATTGAGGATAAAGGAATTTTTTTAAATCTTTCCTTTTTTGCAATTGAGGTAAGAATTTGGAAGAATTAATCAAGAACCGAGCACACTTTTTTGTGCGCAATAAATATACAGTTTTTTCAATGGGTGGCACTGTAGCTCTCCAGTCTATCAATATATTTTTTTTCGGAGAGCTACAGATCTGCAGCTAAGGACATACAAACTACTTTGTACAATGTATACACAATTTTCCACTATGAGGATGCTATTCATCAAACAAGGAAAAGAATATGTAGTGAAAAAGTTTTAAAATAAATGTATGCATATTTTCAAGCACAGATCCTCTCTCCTATACATCATAATTATTTTAGCTATTTCAAAATGATTTTTTGTACATACACAAATTCATTTTTCTGCACAAGTTTTTATAAAGTTTAAGAACTTTCGCATTAAAAAAAATATTTACACCAGATTCATTAACATAAAATCAACTACTGCACTGGATTAATTATTACGTTTTGTTCATTACACCTCAGTCTATGATTAATTGCTTGCAGATAATCTCGTCAAAGGCACTGCGACTTTTATTTCCGACTTCCGTAAATTTAGAGGAAATTCGGATTGAAAAACTTCGTAGCATGTGTATGCCCATAAAACCCAATGGAATTTTGTAGTAATTAGTCATACTCACAATATCACACTTTTATTATATTGTTTAACTGATTTTTCATGTGCAAGCCTAACTACTTACCCCTTTACATGTACGTATTGTCATGTTTTGTGCAGTTTTCTAATATTTTTTTTACACAGAAAAATCTATGGTATGGTATGACGTTTCTATACATATACATATTACAGAATGCATGGTTCTATACTTGTTGAAAAGTGCAAGCATTGTAAACAAAATATAAATTCATACAGTTGTACATTTATACCTATATACATACTAATTCTACTTAATTGATTTAACACACTAATTCATCACTAGATATGCTCCCGTTTCTATCACTAGATATGGTAGATATGCGCCCCTTTTCTTCAATGCCTTTCTTGGTTGCAGATGTATATGAACGAGATACTTTAGGGTGACAAAATGAGTAGTACGTCAGCATAAACAGAGTACACAAAATAACACCGGACGAGGCCACTGATATAATGGTAGCTCTATTAAGGTTTCGTCAAAGATCAACATGTTCTAAAAATTATTTTTACATTAACCCGAAAACTATGTGAGGTATAAAGTTAAACCTTTTACTGTACAGTTTATGAAGTTTTCATTGCTTAACAGATAGCAAGACTTAGTATCATTTGATAAAAAAATACTTGGAAAAAATATTAATTGAGAAAAATTCTTCTTAAAAATGCACATATTTTCAAAAAATTAACCTAATTAATTCCGTGTTCTTAGTGCAAACCAACATTGCAGAAACAAAATATGTTTATCAATGAAGGGCAAGTTGGACTTGAATAGCCTCTGGAAAGTTGTTTTCCCTGTTTATTTTGTCCAAATGTTAAGACTTGAAAGTGAAAGTACATTCGAAATGGCAGATTCTATAGAGGCCTTGTCTTTATATAAGTCATGCTTTCAATAACAGCCTTTCAGAGACCATTCACGTTCAACTTGCCCTTCAATGATAAACATATATTATTTCTTCAATGATGGTTTTCACAAAAAGGACAGAAATAAGCAGGTGCATTTTTTAAAAATATGCACATTTTCTGATACAATTTTTCTGACTAAAAAAAATTAAAAATATTTGTTATCAAGTGATACTTTCTATCTATTAATCAATGATATATTTATAAGCTGTAAATGTTTTAATCTTATACAACACATAGTTTTGGAGCTATATTGTAAAAATAATCTTTTAAACACGTTGACCTTTGACGAAACTTTAACATCACCCCAAAATGCAAACAGCACCACCATTAAAACGTTTTCCACATGGAATAGAGAGTAATACGCTATGGCAAGAAATCGTGATTTACTACTTTATAAAGGATATGATTTTCACAAATCCAATTATCACAATGAAGAAATTTTTGTGTAGTTTTGATTTAAACGCTTAAACGTTTTTGAAAATTGCAACAATTATCCTAATCATCCAGTGCAACGTGACGCCGAAAATTATCAAGTAGGGACCGTATACTTCAACTGAAATAAACGTGACAATAACTGTTATTCTTGGTCCGATTCCAAACACTCGCCAGATATCTCACATTTGTCATGACTTACTTGTAGCTTTACCCTAATCTTATCTGTGTCTTGATGAAAGGGTTCGAGGCGTTCTCGAACAATAGGAATGTTGAATTGATTGATAATTTGATATATATTGTTTAACGTCCATCTCAAGAATTTTTCACTAATAGTGATACACCACTTGAAGGTCGAGAGCTGCACAGAAGTCTTTGCAAGTCATGGTGTACCTGAAAAATTTGTGTAAGGCAATGATGCACAATATTAAAATTATGATTTTGCAGAGGACTTAAGCCAAACATCCCTTTGTCACTTGCAGGCACAGTGATTATAGCGTCTACCTTAGAGTCGCGAAGAAGTTGATCCATACGTCGCGGGTTCGAATCCCACAGTGGGACGTGGATACCAGACCGGTTATTCGCCTGAGAAGGTATAAACCGAGGTCCGGTGTTGTAGAAATTGCTGGCACGTAGAAGATCCCTTCCTGCTCAATGACTTTGAGTGCTGAGACGAGTATAGGACAGACTTTGCAGCTCTCCATCCTCAAGTGGTGGGGTCTTCAACTCTCCATATTGGTGAAAAAATCTTGAGAGAGACTTTAAGCAACATACAATCAATCAAACATCCCTTTATATATACTGATGATTTTCAAATCTCTGGAGCCAGGTCAGATTAGTAAAGCTCCAGATTGCTTCTCCTCAACAACCGTAGCTTTCACTTAATGTGTGAGGGTATCGACCTTGGGAGTGTATTCAAAGACCTTTAAATTGTATTATATGTATATAGTTGAACATTGTACTATCTAATGTGTAACCATACTCGCGCTGTTATCAGAAAACTTTTTATTGTACATGACCGTAGGAACTGGGGGTACGCAGTGGGGTAGGGGCTAAATATTTTTGCCGATATACTGTAGAATGTGATAGAAAACTTAGCTACTTTATGCTCCCTCAACAGCAACGTCTCATGACCTTTTTATTATTTATTTATTTTTGCATGTTAAAGAATTTTTGGTAGTTGTCCCAAATTGAAAATGTTTGGCTGTGCCCTATTCCCTACTGATATTGATTCTTGCGAGGCGAGCCTTATTGCAAGAGAAAGTTTTTGTCTTATGAAACATTACAGACATGGGAAACCATATACAATTCAAACATTGTATTCTCATATCACTTTTAACTCAGAAAAATATAGTGTAAGTCGTGTTTAATATGGTTTATAACAAAAATGAATAGAACCAGTAAAATACGTTGAACGGGTGTAATCTAAAGATACTGGATTGCATGTTCAACCAAAAACTAATTCTACTGCATAAAATCTAGTCCGAAATATCTGACGTTTTTCTGGCATTTTTTAACGATTTTGAAATTTTACGTGCCAGGAAAACGTCAGAACCGGTGCCATTACGAAAACAGGGAAATCGCCGCCTCCGTTGGAAGAGGCATTCTCGAGTTGATTTTAGATACTAGTACTTGCAAACCGAATTAAATTTCAAGGTCACAAGTTATTAAACAGAATAGTACAATATTTTGAGGACTTACCAATATCGTTTCTATGATTCATTTGTAAAATAAACCATCCGTTGAAAACATTTTATCAGACTGATGAGATTTGTTAACATTTCCTGCATTTTAAAATCTTGCAAGTCCCGTAACCAAATGTGGAGTGATATTTTCTTTTCATTAATATTTATGAGTACAATAGGCATTGTGCTTCCGATAAATTCTGATTTTGACATTAAGTTCGGTTCACAAGTATTTTAAAAATTAACTCCGGTTGAAGACGACGAAACTTCCTGTTTTCGTAAAGGCACCGGTTCTGACGTTTTCCTGGCACGTAAAATATCAAAATCGTTAAAAACCTGGAAAACGTAAGATATTATCGGACTTTATAAAACCATACTGAAAACTGATGTTAACCAATATTAGCTGTTGTCAGAAAACAGGATTTTCTTGATTTGCATAAACCAGTACTGAAAGCAGCCGTCAATTTACACAAAATGTAATGTGTTATGTGTGTAACGTGCACAGCATTTTCAACGAAATCAATGATAACTTATACTTGAAACAAAAGGTGTACAAAGTGTACAGTGTCACTGCAAATTTCCATGTACACTCTACACCATTTTTTGTGTAAAGTGTCAAGAAAAGTTTCATGTACACTCTACATTCAAAGGTGGTATCAAGTAAGAGAATAAAGAGAAAAATTCTTGTTCTTTTCATTTTTTTTCTTCCCCCACATTGGTATATGTGCAACAAAGACAATGTTGTGCCTCTGCTTGGGATCGAACCCGGGACCTCTGGCATGCCAGTCCAGTGCTTTACCAATTGAGCTAAAGGGTTAATCCACTAGCCCAGGCTAGTAGGATGCCATTTATTTAACACTACCACATTGTCCCCCTCTAGAGAATGAGATGTCCTCATCTCTTTCGGAGTGCCGACGCTTGTGGGGCGAAATTCTGGGGGCAATCACTCCACCCGCCAGAGAACACCCGGTCCCATTGTGGGCGCCAAATGTAACAGAGACAATTTTGTGCCTCTGCTGGGGAGATCGAACCCGGAACCTCCGGCATGCCATTCCAGTGTTCTACCGATTGAGCTAAAGGGATAACACACTAGCCCAAGCTAGTAGGATGCCGTTTCTCTAACACTATTACATATGCATCAGCAACGCAATTCTAAATTCATAGGAACCCACACAGTGCTGTGATTTCTCTTTTTTTTTTTGATTTGGATATCGTTTTGAATAAGTTATTTCTTATTGACACTATTGTCTTTACAGCAATGTGTATCGGCGCTTTTATATCGTATTGGTGTATTAAAAATCTAAATCAGGGTCCTGCCTTCATCAGGGATCCCGCAGTAATTTCTATTGTGGCAAAATACATGTAGCATTTGTAATTAAGGAAATCACCAATACTTTTATGAAATAAAATAATTGTTTCATCATCATCCCCCGGCTTGCAAAAGACTTACAAAAAGCAAAAAGACAATTTATTTTTTTCCTCTCAATTCTGCATAAATTTGGATATTATATTTATTAAATTTTATCATTTATATATTATAACTTACGTGTTGCCCTTTCGGAGTTTCCTTCAGAACCTTCAAGTTTGCCGCATAAGCTTAGTGCGAATCTAAGAAACACGTGCGTGTCTTGAAACAGAGAAAATTATACAAAACAATTAAAACAGTAGAGGTGTACCAATGTGGGGGAAGAAAAAAAGAAAAAGAATTTTTCTCTTTATTTTGTTACTTGATTCTACCTTTAGATGTAGAGTGTTGGTGTAGAGTGTACAAGGAATTTTGCAATGACGCTGTACACTTTGTACACTTTTTGTTTCAAGTGTAACTTATTGAGTTTCGTTGAAAATGATGTACACGTTATACACATAGGCACTCCCCATCCTAATTGCAATTATGATAGGGAGTGCATATGGTTATACACAAAACATTAGTGTTAATTGACGGCCGCTATTGGCAATCGTACGTTTGGTTGCCATTCGATCGTTTTTAAGAAGTTGATAAATTAAATATGTTTAGTTAACAGACAAACAGACAGAGAAGAACTTTGATAATAAAACAACTTAAGCCTAGCAAATGACTGATACCAAAAAAAAAAAAGAAATCATTCTCCAATTCAAAAGTTGTACTAATGACAAGGAAATTTATACGTTTAAAAGTTTAATTTTAGCAATCGATTTTCAAACCAATTAGCAATTTATATTTAAATTGAGGAATCTAAATGCAGTGCATCAATTTCCTTCTTGCAATTTTAGAATTAGTAAAATGATGAACAGGGTCAGTATTTATTTATATTTTATCCTAAAATTTATTTGTAAAACTAATCAGACCATTTGTGAGGGAATGATTTGTTGTGAAGGGTGGACATGGAATGCAGAATTAAAACTGTGTCAAAGTAAGTCTTACTTATTTCTATATTTAATGGACCGCGTTAAAGGATTAATACCAATCATATTGATTTTTTTTTAAATTTTTGATTAGCCAGCTTCATATATATTTCTCTTATTTTTGATAACATTTTTTCAGAGTGCAAAATTGGATTGTATGGTGCAAATTGTTCAAAAATGTGTAGATTTCCCACGTATGGGGAAGAATGTCAGGAAATCTGTATGTGTGATATAAGTATTTGCAATTATAAATCAGGATGCCAAAGTCCTTTTTGTGAGTATATGTAGCATTCTGAATTCAGCATTGACAAAACTATATTTTCGCAAAATGTTATACTCTTTGAATTTTGTCTTTTCCTTCTCAGTAACTACGTCTATATTCTCGAATACATCAACTTTGATACTTACATCTACGGACTCACTGCTAAATGAGCAGGAAGCGAAATCACCAACAACAATAAAAGAGACTGTGTCGCCAATTGAAAATAGTGGAAACTTCAATATCTTAGGTATTTTTGCAGCGATAGGATTCTTTGTAACATCTTTCATATTTTGTCTTATCCTTGCGATTAAGAAGGTATGCAAAAAATCCATCCAAAGCAATAACCCTTCAACACATTCCTCTAGATATCACGCAGCAGTGTCTTTACCTACAAATAGTTATGAGAGTGTAATTATGTCCTCTATATATCACGTAAAATCTGCAGAAAAACTACAGGAGACAGATTCTGACCCAATGTACCTTGAACCAGTGCAAGAGAATTTGGGATCAGTTCGACCGTCTTTCAATGCTGGGAATTCAAATTCTCCTTCCACATCCTCATCGGTTACTGATACGTCTTCATATATCTTACCTAATTCAGGAAGTGAACATATCTATGTTGATATTATTAATGATTAAATTGATAAAAGGATGGTGTTGATGTATTGAAAACTTTGGTAATGTCGGTGTCGTGTAATTATGCCAACGTAAACGAAGTTTTGGGGAAATTTAGTTTTTGTCGTGTCCGTCTGTCTCTCTGTTTGTCTGTTTGTCCGCAAAAACTTTAACCCTGCCCATAACTTTTGATTAAGTGGAGCTATGGCATTCATATTTCAGATGTGTTTTCCTTTTGACAAGACCTTTTTTTGGGTATCACCAAATTTGATCTTTTGACCTTGAACTTGGAGTTTAACCCACTTTTACACAAAAATATTGAACTTTTACTTTGCCCATACCTTTTGAACAGTAGATATCAGGGCATTTATACATAATATGTGTATTTTTGTGAGAAGGCCTTTTATTGGATACCAACAACCTTGAACTTTTGACCTTGACCTTAGAGATTTCTGTCCTTATAAAAAAACTTTTACCTTGGCTATAACTTTTGAACAGAAAGTGCTGGAGTTTTCATACTTTACATATGTTATCCTTGTGAAAAGTTGCTTTATTTGATACCAAAAACCTTGACCTTTTTACCTTGGAGTTTGACCTACTTTAAAAATACAACTTTGATCAAAATCTTTGAAGGGTTAGCACTAGGGCTTTCATACTTCATATATTTATTTCCTCTAAAAAGACCTCTCATTTGATACCAAAAACTTGACCTTTTAACCTTGACCTTGGATGAAGACCTACTTTTACACAAAAATATTGAACTTTTACTTTGGCCCTAATTTTTTTAACAGTAGATTCTAGGAATTTTATTTTTCAAATATCACTTCTTTTGACCTTCACCCAGAGTTTGTCTTTCCTTTAAAAATGTTAACCTTGGTCATAACCCTTGAACAGGTGGTGCCAGGGTTTTTTATTTCACATGTTTTTCTTCTGAAAAAGGCCTTTCTAGAGGTACCAACATATTTGAACAGCATTAGAGAAAGCTTAACCTTCGCTATGTTGCCATCATGTTGCATCAGTGTTTCACAAACACATCTTGACTTACTTGTTCTAAGTTGTTCTGGTATTTTCATAATTTGTAATTCATAATTTTGGTTTTAGCAACTTAAGTTTTGATTATTCTGGTTTCGCGCAAACAGTTATAATCTGTTATATTAACATTTGCAGATGTTTTCTTTCATATAACACAACTGAAAGCAATGTGCATCTATCAGTGAATAAATACGGGTTCCCCATGTCACAAAAGTTTGACTTAATTGCTCAATGGGGATTTCTTTACTCATGAAATAAAACTTTCACCTTGGCCATAACTTTTGAACGCTCAGGGATAGGGCTTTCATACTTCAGGTATCTTATTTTTGTGAGAAGACCTTCCCTTAGATACCAATAACTTTGACCTTTCGACCTTAGAGTTTGACCTATTTTAAAAAAGAAAACCTTTACATAACTTTTAAAGGGGTAGGGCTAGTGCTTTCATACTTTGCATATTTCATCCTTGTGACATATTTTTTTTTATTTTATAGCAAGACTTTTTACCATTTGACCTTGACGTTAGACCTACTTTTAAACATTGACCATAATTTATGAATGGTTAGGACTAGGGCCTTCATACTTTACATATGTATTCTTTGTGGCAAAACCTTTTATTGGATACCAATTACTTTGACCTTGGGGATTTTCACTCCTCATGAAAAAACTTTAACCTTGGCCATAACTTTTAAATGCTATAGGGCTAGTGATTTTATACTTCACATGTGTAATCCTTGTGACAAGTTCTTTCATATGATAGCAAGACCTTTGACCTTAAACTAGGAGTTTGGCCTACTTTTTAAAATTTTTAATCTTGGCCATAACTTTTGAAAGGTTAGAGCTACGGATTTCATACTTCACATAAATTATGTATTTTTTGTGGCAATACTTTTCATTGGATTCCAATTACCTGATTTTTTAACATTGACTTTGGAGATATCCATACTATGAAAAAACCTTTACCTACTTTTATATTTTAGAATTGAACAAATATTCCATACCCAGTTAATTTGTTTGCGGCTGACCACATTGGCTAGGGAAAAAACAAAAATCAACTAGTATTCAAAAGTTCACATAAGGGGACTTGAATTTTAAACTACCTGATGATGCCTCGATATCAAAATAAGTTAAAGAGACATTGTGAAGCATAAAGAGGTATTAAATTGACAATTTTAAATTTTTTGCATGAACTGTGCAGTGTTTATTTTGTTCAATTTCTAAAAGTATAAGGTTTCAGAAAATTAAGACCGCGGAACATTAACTGGCAAAAATTGGAAATACACAGTTAACGCCATTTCTATCTGTTACAATCAAAACCTTCAGTGATAGACGATGAGTTGGGCGGGTACAATTCGACGCGGACGTGGGGAAAATATCGGATTAAAATTGCAGATCGAAATTCATTTTCAATCCACCTCAGCTTCGCTAGAAGGCACATTATTACAGATTGAACCAGAGGACAAATAAATTCAATTTTGGTACAGTTTGAATTGTTTTGGCCCAGTGTTTTAAATAAATCAATATTTAAAGGACATACATTTTACTTCTGTTTGGTAAATATATGAACAGCTGTATATGTTTTGTTTTTTTTGGGGGGGTGAACGATTTTATTTTTAAATAAAGTTGTCAAACAGTTTTCAGTGAGAATAGGTATAAAACTCATGTACTCATATAATCCTAGAATTAAAATATATTGTTATATTGAGCCATGACCTGACTCGACAATTTTTACCCCCCCCCCCCCTTCTAGAATCAAATATCTCCTGAAAAATAATCTTTGTCTTCCATGATCTTTCGCGTTCTTAAAATTCAAAGCTAAAACTCATATCAATGAAGTTCAAACAATATGTATTTGGGACTTAAAATATTTTTGGGAAATAAGTTGATTTTTGGATCATACATTCACTCTTTGCTTTTAAATCAGCTCAGGTGGATTGAAAATGAATTTTGATCTGCAATTTCAATCCGATATTTTCCCCACGTCCGCGTCGAATTGTACCATTTCATTGTCTATCACTGAATGTTTTGATTGTAACAGATAGAAATGACGTAAGTTGTATATTTCCAATTTTTGCCAGTTAATGTTCCGCGGTCTTACAGGTTTCCAAACCTTAAAATTCTATTTTTATTGCGAAAAATAAATTAAAGTAAAAATAATCTCAGTATGCCCCATATCGACAATAGTGCTAAATATTTCTTCCTCCCTATTGTACGCGTGCGCAAAAAAGTTGAATAAATTTCCTAGTTACCATGGTCTCAAGTAGGATTGAATGTAAGTAGAACACAAATTTTGATGCAGTCTTTTGAAAACGTTGTTAGAACATATTTCTCACCTTTGAATACTCCAGTTGAATGTTGTTTACAAGTTTGAGCTAAAATAAAAGTTGCGTGACCTTGACAAACACGATAACAATGAAACGGTAGATACAACCTATATGTTTCCGGTGTAATGTTAAATATTGACCAAGTTGAAAATTGACCTGGGGTTCATTTTTCAACGTTGTATATTGAACCGAGGGTGTTTTTTCTCTGCTGAAAATTGAGACCAAAAGTCGTTGAATTTATACCCGGGGTCATTTTTCAACAGCTCGATAATTTTTTTCTCCTACCCGTGATGACCTCAGAAAATAGACCCTGTTGAATATTGACCCCACCTCAGAGTTTAACATTTTTTGAACTCGGAAGTTGTTGTACGGGATTTATCAGTATCTCCACATTCATATTTCGGTTTCAATGTTTTCCCTTTTCAAGAATAATATAAATAAACCTATCATCCTGCGTATATATCTACATTTTGATCAGTTCATTATTTCAGTTATCTTCAAGCATGACAACTTTAGCTTTTGACAATACTTTCCAAAATCCATAGCATCCATAAATAACTACAAAACTATGAATAGGGCATACAACAAAAATCCTGGGAATCTGGTGTCTAGAAAGTGAGCCCTATATAAATTGATCAGGTGGGCAGAACATCCCATCTAGTCAAATTCAGTATAAAATTAACAAATTTAATTACCTTACGATCGCATAAACTCTTAATTCGAGTCTCTGACCAGTCGATGTCCCATGGGTACAAATTGCGCTCCGTTATGAGCAGTCTTATTTTTATATTCATATGAAGCAGAATTTATGCAAAATCTCATGCGTGAAAAGAAGACACTTGCTGTGGCCTTCAACTCGACATTCAGAAATTTTGACGACGTATTGTTAAATAATAATGGTAATTTCCATTCCTACGTCGATACGATATATCCTGGTGAGCTTAAGATAAAAGATACCACAGAGTCCGACACTTCTGTTTCATACTTGGATATTTTACTTGAAAAAGAAACTAATGGTAATCTAACAACCAAGCTATATGATAAACGTAATGACTTTAACTTTTCTATAGTCAACTTCCCTTACTCATGCAGCAATATACTTTCATCACCTGCATACGGAGTATATATATCTCAGTTGATTCGGTTCGCAAGAGCATGCTCTACATTTGAACAATTTGTAAAACGAGGTAAATTATTGACAAGCAAGTTGATGAAACAAGAATATCAGCAGTTTCGTTTAAAGTCATCATTTCGTAAGTTCTATGGTCGATACAATGACCTTGTCAGCAAATACAATTTATAACTGAGTCAAATACTGACTGACTTTTTTCATACCAATTGTTAGTCCATTATTTATACACTGAATTGATGACGGATTTCTTCCGTTATTTCCTGATCGTGACAAGAAGCACACGGCGGGTGTGACCGGTCGGCAGGGGATGCTCACTTCTCCATGGCACCTGATCCCACCTCTGGTATTTCGGGGGACCGTGTTTGCTCTGCTCTTATTTTGTATTGTTTTATGGACTTTGAGATTGAATACTGTTTGGTTTGTTATCTCAATATGCCTATTTTTTGCCTATCTCCTATAAAGATTCCTGAATCGGGCGTTGGATGGGGTTAATTACCTGAACAATAGGCCTTCAAATGAAAATATTCATATTGAATGAACAGCAAGCCCCCCGACTTGTACTGTGTGAGACACAAAACTTTTCTAATAGGTTACTTTTGAATGTGATGTAAGTTAAAATGGTTGTATATTGTTATGTCCCAAGTGGCATATAGAAGTTTTCTTTTATTGTAGAAAACAGTCAAACGTTTTTAAGACGACTTTCTATAAAACTATGTGCTAACTTTACCTTATAATTTTTGAAATCAAAATGATAGATAAATTGATAGCATAAGATGCATTACAGAAGGAAATAAATGTAAAACAATAAAGTTCCATTGAATGCAAAGGCTTTGATTTTATTATTATTTAATTGTACTTAAAGGTCTGATAGACACAGATTTGAAATTAATATATTTTCTCAAACTTCCTGTTTAATATCACGACTTAATAGTTGCATTTATAGCATTTCGCACGAAAATCTTGCCACTTTTCCTGAGTTTTAAATGTGAAGTTTCAATATATAATTTTTAGATAAAATAAGATTTTTAATATATTTTCGTGTAATATGCTATTACTATATGTAAGTGGTGATATTATACAGAAAATATATGCTTCAAACCTTTGTCTATGCACCTTTAAAAATTCTAATTTTTTTAAATTCTCATTTCGTTTAAAATTAGCCGTGGAAAGAATTTTCTTTGATCACATTTATAACTGAATATTGATTTTTTTAAAAAAAAAAAAGCAGCACGTACATTATTAAACTGCAGGGTTGGGGAAAAAATGAGTCGAGTGGAATAATGGAGTCATGGAGTGGTTTAAAGTTTGTTTGTCGTTTAAGATCCCTCTCGAGAATTTTTCACGCATGTAGAGACGCCGCCATTTTCCTGTGGAGAGCACAAATTATATCCTATGCTGGGCACTTTGGACCATTGAGGGATCTTTTTCGTGCCAGCACCTACTGCGACACGGGATCTCGGTTTATACGGTCTCTCCACGTCTCACAGTGGGATTTGAACCCGCGACGTAAGGACTGACTCCTTACTTCGCGACTCTAGAGCAGACGCTCTAGCCACGGCGCCACGCGGGCAATCTACTCATGGAGTGGAGTCTGTACATTAAGTTTAAAAAAATCTTTACATGCAATACTAGTATCTCTTAAGCAACATCATTTCGGATTTGCGAATGAAATTGGAAATGAAATTGATGGAGCCAGAAAAGCCTGTGACCCTTTAAATAACACATAACGGATCATCAAAATAAATATTCACAATGACTACTTAATATAGTCTGCACTCTTTTCTAAAACAGTCTAATAAATCTTGTTCAATAATTTGTGTTGACAGCTTTAATATCAATCTACACTAAGAATTGAATTACTGATTTATTATTATTGTTAAAAACCGTTAAATTTTTATGCTCCAATAATCGAAGATTCAGGTACATGCATTTATAGTTCTTGCCTTGTCTGTCTGTTTGTTTGCAAAAAAATATTAACTACCGGTATCCCCATAACTTTTGAGTGGATGGAAATATGGCTTTGTTATTTCTCATTAGTTTGGGGCTGCACAGACTTCTTTGTTTCTTGTTTACGCTTGTTACACACAAAAAAAAAAGAGCTAAACATAGTTTCATAGTCGATAAACTAGGTTTATCGGTTGTAAACTAATGGTTTACCGACTATATTTTATACCGACTGTAAACTAGGGTTAACATTGTTAATCTTTATTTTATAACCATCGTTAACAGAATAATCTATGTTTCAGAACCGTAATCTGGTTAAAATAGCATGGTCAAAGCTTCTCAGGTGAGCGATGTTGCCCAATGGCCTCTTGCGTTTTTGTTTTTGTTATTTTACTCATTTAGATCTCTTTTATTTTTTTCTGTCCATCTTATATAAGAATATATGTTACACAGTGACTCTAGATAGACAGAGGTGTAGAATGGCCTTTTCCCCATGTAACATACACGTGATCATGACATAATTATACACGACAGAGACAGGTAGGTAAAATGCATAGCATGGGCAGGTTTGCCCTAAATCAATTGTACTCCACCCTAGTGACGCGGAGTATACGAAGCATAACAGGGACAGAGCTAGTAAAATGCAGAAGTGTATATATGTATAAAGGCCAAAATACGTTAGTGACCTTGTAATTTTTGTATTGTTTTTTAAATGAAGAGTTGAACTTTTTTTTAAAAGGCAGGTCAATTATAAGTCTTGTAACTACAAAGCACGTTTAATTTTGATGTTAATTTATGTTTTGATTGCTATCTACCAGATGCCACATAAGTTCATTTGCGTTGATGACATAATAAAAACATTAGTATGACATAATAATTTGTTCTTTTAATACTTTCTAGTATTTCTTGCAAGGCCCAAAACAGCCCAATAAGTTATCTGAAACTGTCCAACAAGTTTAAAAATCAAATACCGATACTCTATTTCAAATCACAGAAATAAAAGTGAAACTTTGTAATTCATCCAATAAATGATTATGAAATGTAAAATATTCAAACTCATAATGAATATCAAAACTTTAACTTTAAGGAAATATCTCCAAATTCTAATGGAAATCAATTTGCAACAACCTTTTATGAGGGGATATTACTGGCAAGAAAGTTTGGTCAAAAGTCCTGTTTACTCCTCTCCCGATTTGTTTCTGACTTCAGCGCAATAAAAGTTTGTAATTTTGATAATTTCTTTAATTATCACTTAATTCCTTGATGTCCTTCAGGCACGTAGCATCGTTTTTGAAAGTGGGGGGGGCCAACCTGAGAAAAAATTTTTTTTACTTACCTGAAAAAGTTGACAAGCAAAAAAAAAATGGAAATTAAAAGTTCATCAAACTCGAAAATCCTATTTCGTAGGGGGGGGGGG
>PRKT01001611.1:43909-58566 GCA_003671525.1 Saccostrea glomerata | reverse complement strand
ACCCCCCCCCCCCCCCCACTCTTCATAATATGTATAATTAAATAATGCATTGATTGTGTTTTAAATTCTTCTTGGAACCGTACTTTTTCTTTACATGTAGAACTCGCTAAATTGTTTAAATTAATAAAAAGGCTTTATTTTAACTTTACGCCCTAACTTACGCCTACCCATGAGTAGACGTAAAATTTTGGCCTAAATTTAGTCAGGCGTAACGATACGCTCTTTAATGAAATGCAAATCTTCGTGCTAGTCCCGATTTTACACCGGCGTAGTGCTACGACTGGGCGTACGACCCTTGATGAAACGGGCCCCAGGAGTGCATTTGAGGCATTGGTCGAGACGGGGCCAAAACAAGTTGACGACGGAGGTCGTGGTGTACACGGACAGCGTGTGTGTAACTAATGGAAATGGTGACGGTTATAGCCGTATAGAGGGGAGTGAAATTTAGTGGTATCCAGTGGGACACCGGTGAGTTCAGGACTGGAACTAGAAGGAAGCAGTGTTGGTAGTATGGAGGCCCAGTGGTGTTATGGTTGATGTAACCGTTTTTCTACGAAGTTGAATAGCCAAACTTCCAATTCAGTTTTAAAGAAATAAAACCTTGAAAAGTTCATATAGTTTAACGGATTTCAGATTTACAGTTTTTATTTATTAGTTATTTTTTTCTGCGAAAAATCTACGGTGCTGAATTTTTGTTATTTGTTTATTTTCTCATATAATTACATCTGATTTGTTAAAACCAGCATTTGATTTATTGGCAATTATTTTGTTTTAAGTTAAATCTTTCATTTCATTGTCAATATTATCTGGTTTTTGTTTTATAATTATATTTTGTTTCCTTTGTGAGAGAGAGTGCGTGAGAGTGTGTTTGTTTTGTTAATTTCTTATTTTGTTTGTTTGTTTTTTATTATTAAAATAGATTTATTTTGTTTTGTAAATTCTGCAGCTTATCATTTTCTTCTCTACCTGCACAAAATCTAAAAGAACTTCATGACAAAGTGTTTCTTCTTTTCACGCATAAGATGTTGGACAATTTCTGCTTCATATGAATATAAGAATAACTCTGCTAATAACGGAGCGCAATTTGTACCCATGGGAATTCCAATAGACTGTTGGAATACCTGGTCTCCAAAAAGAACATAGATGTTGTCAATCAGAAACTCAAGCATCTTCTTGATGTAAACTTTAGAGTACTTATGTGTGCAATCAGTTTTAACAAAATAATTTTAATTTGCATATGACCAATGACGAGGTAAATAAATTTACGAGTTCCATTTTTATTGAAGAAGCAGCTGTCAATGATATTAAAAAAAAAGCCTGGATTTTAATTTGTCGTTGGGAATTGTTTTGTATAAAAGTCGTAAGTATTTAGCTGTTGATTTTGTAAAGTCTTGTGATTTCAAAGTGTCCAAAAGGTCTTTAGAATTTTTAAGTATCCACATCTGATTCACACCACTTCTTGAATATATAGTTGCACAGCACTCTTGAAGTTTTTCCTTCACTACTGTCGATATCTAAGTGAGGGGTAACGAAAGAGGCTTGGTTGAACATTTACTGGAACCTGCAATGTATCTTTGTTTCTAAGGATTCTTATGAAGTTTTGGAATCCAATATATATAAGGTAGTTCAAATTCATTTTGGTTCCGTGGAATATTGAAAGTATTCAAAACTGACATGTGATTTTTAAGAATTTCTTCCTTAGAAAGGGAAGTATGAGTATAAGTAGGGTTACCACTTGTAGAATTCAGTCGAAGGTCTTCTAGAATGCAATTTATATAATGAGCCTTACAAACGAAGACAATATTGTTACCTGCTTTGTTGGCAGGAACCAGTACGTACTGATCGTGTAATCTATGTAACTCCTTTTTCACTTCTGGTTTATTGAACACAGAAGGATATATGGTTTTCATATTGCCCCTCAATCTTTTAATACTTATGCAATAGGAATACCATCTAAATGACATAATTACACAATGATTTTAAAATCATAGTCAGTATAAAGTCAATAAAGATCAATATCTGGCATGTCCCCTGCAGACACAAATGTTAGCCCCAAACGGCATCTAATGGAAATAAATGTGTGTAATAGAAATTGTATAAGAATATTTTTCCCACTTTAAATGTAGAACTTTGGTCAGCTTTTGCAAAGTCTGGGGATGCAATTGTCTTTGGCAATTCATTTCCATCCATTTTGTCCAATGATGCTTAATTTGGATTAAATCTAGCGATTAAGATGACTGTGGCAGAAACAGGTTGCTGTTGCTTTGTAAGGATTGGAGTGTTAAACGCGCCGTATGTGGCTGTGTATAGTGCGATTGCAATACAGCTCTATGATGCTGCAGAATTAAATGGGCATGTGTAGGTAGAACATGGTTAGAGTACCTATTTCCACCAAAGTCCATTAAAAAGAACCAAATCAATCTTTTTTTTATAATACCGTTTTCCATATCATTACACTACCACCACCAATTTTTTAACGTCCTGGAGGCAGTTATCTGACGTTCATTACAAAGCATTAGTACTCTTAAACTTATAAGAGGCTTTCAGATAAACATTCTGGACTAGTTGCTGCAACAAAATGTTCAGCAATGATGCTGTGGTCATATCCCATTGATCTGAGATCTATGAGGTCGATGTTTGAGGTGTTGTGGGGTCAGAACAATAGCGTGAATAATCCTCTTGCAATATTCCGAAGTCAACTGAAAACGGTCTGGTTAGATGATCTGTGCAGTTTAGGGATAACTTATGCTTTAGATGACGCCATTACATAACATTCATGCAATTTATGTAATCCTCTAAAGTGATACTGTGCTATTGATGCCACACGTAGTATACCATATTTTTTGCGAACATTGGGTGTTCGATGTTAAAGATTTATGTTTTTAGGGTTAGATTTGGCGCTGTGCGTAACATCAAAACATCTTGCAATTGTAGATCGCGACACCCCTGCTTCCACTCGCCAAGTTTCCTCTTTGTGCTATGCAACATTCAGATACTGCATTTTAAAGAAGCGTCATTTTTCAGATAAAACCAGATTCAGAATATCGTGAATCCCCGCTTTTGATAGCCCATATGTACTTGAAGGATTTGCATCAGAATTCAACAAATGAAAATTGAAATCTAATTTTTTAGGGGAATATTTGGAATATCAGGTCTCTTTGCCTGTGAGACTTGTAGAATATGTAGCTGTCAAGTTAACAATTGCATTAAAGAAAATCATGCATTTCACTCGAATACATCATATCCATATAAAAATTAAAGATATGATAAAACTATCATACATTTTTCAGTGCATTGATCTTCTATGCGTTCCTTTTTTTTGAAGAGTATACTTAAACAACCTTCCTCACTAAAACTTAGGATATCTCACTAGGCATTTGGACGAAATACCACAGGGTCATATTTCTTTATAACCCTTTTTGGCTAACTCTCAAATGGCCTATATCACAATTTTGAGTGTAGTTATATCTAAAACATTTTGAAATCAATGTAGAAATCAGAAGAGAATACAAATATTAAATTTTTTATATAATACCCAGAGAAACAAGACATAACTTTGAGAAACGTGTCGTTTGAACTTAATTAATCCTCACCCTCGCCACAAAAAAAGTTCATACATGTATTACCCTCTAGCAGGAATTTCACCCGCAATTACAGGAGTGGTTAATTTATGACAGATATTGATTTTTTTATGAAACTTTGTTGGAGATTAAGAACAACTATTTTTATCAGAGTGGCAATCTGGACATTCCAGACGATTATAGTAATTTGCCTACGAGATAAACTGTCTACATTGTTGTGTAACTTTCCATGTCTATGTTTGTTGCTAAAGTCTCTAGAAAGACATGTGGCTAACATTAATGTCTTCTTGAAATTCTTTAACCATTTTAATGAAGCATAATCTGTTCTGACAGTGAAGTGTCTACCCCAAAGGATGTCTAAATTGTCTTATGGAAGAAATAAAAATGCATTGTAGATTGGATAAAATTGCTAAAACACAATCAGATGAAAGTAATATTTTATTCTTCAAAAAATTTTTATGAAGTTTTTGATATATCATTATGATACACAGTCAAGAAATGAAGTATTTAAATGATTTAATTGATAAACTACAATGTTAACTAAAGCGTAGCTATTTCAGAAAAATCAAGGAAATCGTGTCCATACTTATTTGGTGTAATATTTTTCTAACTTTGTCTTTGTATTTTTGTTCTTTATATTTGTACTAATTTGAAAAAATCTGAAAAAAAATTATACCATTTGCGTTATTTGATCTTAGAGGAGCGTGATAACTGCAAGGGGTTTCTTTGTAAAGATTTGTAGAAAGCTAAATCAATGAAGAAAAAATTATTCTTTTAGTGCAAAATTGTTGCAAATAAATTGGTTAACATAAAATGTTCACTTTAGATCGCCAAGCCATTTCGTAAACACCACACTACAATTTCAATGTTGTTCCACAAAATAAGGGCAACTGGAAGTTGCGTAGACTGGGTATATATGGACACTAAGGATTTGGATGACAGCAGGCGATATAATGGTCAATCGCTGCATATTATTTGATTTTTTAATTGGGAAAACTGATTTAACCTCAAGGACCATTATCGGTAATTAGCCATGCATATATCAGGGCAAAAAAGGTATGCAATGCATGTAGGGAAATTGGTTTTCGCACAAGAAGGTCATTTGGTGGTTTTGTCATGACACCAAGGCATTTGCCAATCCCATTGTTTTGGAAAATATGACAAATTATATCTTCAATACCGAATAGGCAGATGTTCAATTCAATTTAAGTGGTGCATTAGCAATTTAGTCTTGTGTATGTTGGACAGTATTTGGCTTGGTGTTTGGTTTGATGTGCGACTTGCATATGCGACCACTTAACTCACCATTTTGAACCTGTGACAATACAGCTCCAACTCCTGTCGAACTGGCATCAGTATCTTAAATTCTTAATTGTTATCTGGATAAGCCAAAATGGAAGCTGTTGCTAATAATTCCTTAAGTTTGTTAAATGCTGTTTGATCTTCAGGGGTCCAACAAAAATTAATATTGCCCCTTTCTGGTAGGATACGTAAGAAGACTTGCAATTGTGGAAAAATTGGGTATGAACCAGTCCTATAATATCCTGCGAGACTCAAGAAACTAGTATTTTCAGTAACACTGCTAGGCACAGGGCGAGTCTGAATACTTTCATTCTATACAATCTATCGGCATTACAGTTTTTTTTATATGTTCCTAACAAATTTAGTCTTGGGTATTTTTTATCTTTTTCTTAGAAGATTGCATTAAAGCTGAACTATTCATAAAAGGAAGAAAGTTATCTGTAAGCCACACTCACCATATAATAAAAATACTGTGTTGAGAGCTTTTCTTTTGAGCAGAAAATGGTACGAGTTTTGTTTCATTTACAAAACAAATACGGAACTCCAAAACATCATAGATGGGATCAGATTCGCACCAGTTGCAATAGAAATAGAAGTATATACATCCCCTGTTGACCTCTATCTCAAGTTGTGTGTTACGTGCCATGATCGGAAAACTAAAAATACTGATACTAATATACCGACAAAACGCTCGGGCTTGATAATTTTAATGTAAAATGTGAAATTGAAGATATCAAAACGTTTATAATCGTGCCAAACAGCTCCAAAAGGCAATGCTTTCTGTTTTATGGATGCATTACGTCGCCAGAGTGTACACCCATTTTCAAGATAACAATTTTTCTATCAATTACCTTTGAAAGAAAGTATCTGAAGATTTTGTAACAAGTTTTTTTCATCAAATTTTAATACATGGAATAAGACAAGACATAAAAGTAGTGGATGCTTTTATTCAGAAATGTAGCTGGAATTGTACGTTACTCTTTCTACAATGTCCAAAAAGGTCTACAGAAAAAATGTAGTCATTAAAAATCACAATTGGAGTATCTCATCTTAAACCAGCACATCCTACCAACTCTGTCAGTAACATATTATCTCGGCATACGAACGTGCGTTTGATTTTTTCTTTCAAAAAACAAAGGTTTACTTTTTGATCCAGATGTATAAAACGTTTTTAATAATATATGCTTTAAATTCTTCTCTCTGTTTTTTTTAGAGCGATCAGTTTGGATTCTTGTCATTTTCTATAGATACTGGAACTTAACATATATATGTAGTAAAATTTTATTTTGTAGTTACTGTCTTTCTAACATAAATCCATGCCGATTTAGAGAACTATGTAAATATAACGAACATTTCATGATTTATTTCAGTTTGATAAAAAGCTTAAAATGCATCTAAATAGTCATCGTTTTGTTTCAGTTTATTCCAAAATAGATTCTCTAAGTAATCACATTGTGTTATATGTCAGAATCACCACTATAAAGACACGATTGCCTCAAATATGAGTAGGTAACGTACATTTCAAACTTGTAATGATATGTTAGTAAATATTTTTTTCAAAACAATTATTGACATAAAAATCATTTCAATGAAGCGTTTTAACGCAGTAATATAAGAAATCATAATGTAACAAATGAGGTTATTTGTCATCAGCTACATGAATGTTACGTCACTTCGGTAACGTTTATTTCACATATTATTTGGGGAGTCCCCTCCACCTCCAGTTCAACCATTCTTTTGTGCTGTTTCGCTGAAACTGACACCGTAGCCTAGTTACTTCTACCTTTGTGCAAAGGTATAGACAAAATCAAGTAATAGTAAGACATATTTTGCTATGATCCAACAAATACTCATGTTTGGCCACTGAAACTAAACATAAATGATCAAAACCTATTTAGAATATATCTATCGGCAGTCTTGTTAACAATTTCATCTAGTATGCTGCAACATCGTTTGTCAAAACACAAACATACCTGCTTTTCAGCAGATCTGGAAAAATATAACCCAAAATGCAATGATTCAAGCAAAACTGAGTATTGTGTGCCTATAAGTATTTGAAATGTACGTGACCGTCTTGTGTTTTGGGTTTGTTTTGTTTCTTTTTTTTTTTTTTGGTTTTTTTTTACCAATCATAAGCCTATGCATACCTTGTTTTAAATCATCAACAACGATTAAATGAATATTGACGAAAAGTAGCATATTAAAAGTAAACAAACCGCAAAAAGGTTGCCAAAGATGAATTTAAGACGCTTAGAAATAATTTTTATAGCATGTGGTAACAGTCTACCAGATTTACGAGGATTGGGGGTGCGTTTAGATGAGTTTATGTGGTCATTGATTTGACTAAATTTAAAAAAAATGTCAGTTAGAAATACGCAAAATGTACATTACGTTACCATACGTAACGTACATTTCAAATATAAAAATGAATTCTCTTCCACAAGCTTACGTTACACACTCAATATATTGATACTATTTGAATTTGCATATCATAAGAAAGGCATCATACAGGTTTTGTATTCAGAAATATATATAAGGTATCAAAATTATGTTACATATAATTGACCTTAATATATTTATTTTCCTCGGCAGAAATGTTTCTTTTCATTTATTTTGGGATTTAGCCGACCTCCAACCTTTGAAACTTTCCTTTGTGTACACATTCGAGTGTGTGAAAGTATGAGAATACATGAAAATTCGTGCGAGATTCACTTCGAATTTCATGGTAACGTATATTTCAGTCACGTACATTTCAAATGACCACTTTTCATGTATAACTAATTTTTAATTGTGTTAAGCAAAACGTCTTTGCCAGTTTACAGGGTAAAAGGGGTTATTTACTCAGAGTCGTCTCATATTTTCTACTTAATATATATTCTTAATGGAAGAATATAGTGTAATGTACATTTCTTTCTTAACTCTACGATTGAAAATGTCTTTCATTCCGTAAACATGTTTATAAAAGTTGCTCAAATTGTTAAATTTCATGTTACATTATCTAAGTATGAGTAAATAATTTATTGAAATTTCAAATTTAGCCCATCAATAAATAAAGGAGAAAAAAACTATCAGATGCATAATCTTTGTGTTTGCTTGTAATGTAGTTGAAATAGAATTAATTGGTCAATAAAAATGATTGATCATCACAAAGAAAAAGTATTTATTGTAATGAAAAGAAATATATATGATACAAGGTTTAACTTATCAGAAAATTTTTATTTGAGAATCAAAACTGCATATTACACAGAGGGGATTCAGCATAATATTTGCCTTGGCGACAGTAACGTACATTTCAAATACGTTACTATATTTAAATTTGGAACTCCTTAGATATCCTTTCAGATCGATAATGATATGAATTCTTATTCATTGTTATATGACTATTTATAATGTTGATTTGAAAATTACATCAGTGGTATTTCTTCTAAATGAAAATGAGGCGACATTATTTGAGCCCTTACTTTAAGAATGGGTGGTAGTGAAATCAACTTTTTTGTTTTAACGTACTTACAAAAGGTTAATCAACTCTGATTTAAAACAAATAAAGAGCATTTTAACTTTGTTAAAAAAATTACAACGTAGATCGCAATTCACTTCAAAATATCGAAATACGAAATTCCCAACCAATACACAGACCCACAATTTAAAACATAGCATTATATTAAACCTAAGCAAGTCAACTTCTTTGAATTGGAAATACATGTATGTTTGGGATTTTTTATGAGTTCATGAATTTGATTCCCACTTCTCCATGGCACCTGGTCCCAAATTTGATGTTTTTAAATCTGTTTTTCTCTGCTCCTATTTTGTATTGTTTTATGAACTCTTGATCTTGAAAACTGTTCGTTATATCCACATACAGTTAAAGTCAGTCATAGCGAAGTCCTGGGGGCCTGCGAATTTAATTCGATATATCCGTAATTCGTTATATCCGTATAACGAATTTGTACAAACATAGTTAGCGAGTTTGCAGTTTGAATGTATTCCTTCAAGTATTACTACCAAATATGCCAGGTAAGCAAATATTACAAAACATACCTTCGATAACTAAGGTTTTATTATGAATTGAATTTTATATGCAAATGCTATAAGAAAATTAAGTTAGAAAGTTTTGAGATCTTTGAGAGTTTGTTATAAAAGATGTAAATTAGACTGTATTTAAGCTTAAACAGGACTCAAAATGAGTTCGCTATATCCGTAAATTCATTATATCAGAGTTCGCAAAATTTTTCAAAGATTTTATTAAGAATTTTGCCAGGGACCCAAAAAAACTTCGCTTTATCCGTGTTCGAACTAAACGAGTTCTGATATTTTTCATATGTGTTGTTCGTCCCATTCGGGGATTTTATAATCATATAGAGACACCATTTATTGATAAAAGGCTTCAAAAATGGATGGACTGAAGTGTCTCGAAAAAGCTGTAAATTAAAGTTTTACAAATTGTTCTTTCCATCCTATAAATCTACAATTTCTAAAGCGTATAGTCTCGCCACCAGTATGAGTATTAAACTCGTTTTCCCAGGGAACTAAAAAAATATAAAATTCATAAATAAATTATATTCTTCCTATAAACTTAACAGTATAAATGAGCGAGTTGTTGTTTACAAGACAAGTCAGCCGGAGTTGGGGATACCTAATTGAAGACCTACAGGTAATTAAAGACCTAGAGAAGACCTACGGAAGACCTACTGTCACAATTACCTTTAATTGTGCTATTTAATTGTTTCTTCATACCTTTTTCTTCTCTTACTTTCTGACTTCTGGTCTGCACAGCTTGAAGCAAGTGAGTTTCTCTATCTTCTCTTCTTTGTCACAGTGGATCTGGATCAGAATGGTTTCTTACGCCCCCTACATTTCCTATAATTAGATCATACACTGGTTCTTTCATACACAATGCATTTACCTTGCCTACACAGAAAGGAGTATCAACGTCAATGACTGCTTCCTCTACCTGCCGAACTGTACCATCTATCAACACACACTTCTGCACCTTCCCTGTTAACTTGGTATCTTTCACAAGGTCACGTTTAACAACTATTCCACTACAACCACTGTCTCTGAGTACTTTTACATAGCTTTCACCAACATAACCCATTAATACAGGCATAGCGTCACATACCTGAAAGGCACCACCCACAACTGGAAGAATGTGTCCGCAGGCTAACTTTACCTGACCATTTTCCACGCAGCATTCCATCAGCTTGCATGCCGATCCAACATGAGGCTTCTCCTTTGGACGATGCACACTTTGTTTCGAGTAACAGTCTTTCGCAAGGTGCCCTGGTTTGTGACATATGTAACATTTTCTTTCCTTCGTCTGCTGAGGATCAGACTGCCGTTTAGACACCTGATTCTGGTTGCGGTTGCTAAGACATTTTTGGACTTCACTAGGATATGTTTTCTGAAAAACTTGAACATCTTTCATGAAGGAAGAATAGCCATGTGCTTCAATGAACTAATCTGCAAGATTAGACATATCTTCTACATTTCCTGGGTGTCTTTCTTTTAAAAACATTGCTAAAGATCTGCTACAGCTATTCATAAATTTTTCTCTTAGAAATAACTCTTTAAGCCCTTCATAAGTCCTGGGACTTTTTGCTAAATTCAACCACTTTTCAACATAGTTATCAATGCGTGCAAAAAATTGCGATGGACCCTCACCTTGGTCTGGTTTTGAAGTACGAAACTTTGAATGAAAACCTTCTTCTGTCAACTGGAATCGCTTAAGTAGTGCCTGCTTTAATGCTCTGTAATTCAAAGCTTCAGATGCCGGTAATCTTGAGTAATCTTCAAGAGCTTTACGCTTTAACAAGGCGCTGAGATTGATGGCCAAAATAGACTCCTCCCACTTTGCGTTAGCTGCAAATCGTTCAAATCTCTGCAAGTATGAATCAATACAGTCTTTACTCTCTTCAAATACAGGTAACTTTGGAAGTTTAGCACGAGAGTTTGAAACCTGAGCCATTGCCTCAGCATTTACAGCAGTTATTTCTGAATTTTTATATTTTTGCAACTCAGTCTCTCTCTTAATCGTTTCTAACTCAATCTCTCTTTCTATCTTTCTTGCTTCTCTTTCTACTGCTCTTTCATCTCTCTCAAATTTCTCTTTCTCCTTCCTATCTACAAATTCTCTTAAATCTTCACCTGTTAATCCTAATCTTTCTCCTAACTGAACAAACTCCATGATATATAATAGAGTGAACACTAACAAAATTACCTCAACACAGGTTCACACACTTCTACAACACGAAGGAAACAAAAGCATCAGTGTAAAAAAAGTACATCAAAGGTAACAAAGTAAAACTTCTCTGATGTGAAAAAAATACTACACAGGATATTAGTTATAACAAATAAGACAACAAATATAATCACTTGATTGAACAAAGAGTCATCCCACCGCTGCCACCAAAATGTCACAATTACCTTTAATTGTGCTAGGTTCTTTTTAAAAAAAATTACCTTTACCAATCTAGTAAATGGATGACCTTTGCCAATCAAGAAAACCAATATTTTACAACAATAACAATTTATTTACAAATGTACAAAAAAATCAGAATAGAACTCCGGCTCCTGTGTAGCGCATAGGTGAACCTCGGACATCAGCACCACGTGTTCCCGAAAACGAAGAACCATATGCTTGGTATCCCCCCACATGTTGGCTGGAAGTACATGTCATCACCGGAAGAAGTCATCAGACTAAAAGTTCCCTCACACCGTAATTAAATGTAGAACATCAGGGTAGGCTATGTACAGCAATAAAAAGGTCACCTGTTTAAAATATTGAACAACCACATATAATGACTAATCAATATAATATAATAATTTCTTATTAACACGCCTATCGTATACATGTGACAAAAACTATATTACAAATTTGGTCTTCCGAACCAAAGCTTGTATTCAATTATTTAAATCTATAAACCAGGTAATTTACGTCTTGTAGCGACAAAAATTTATACAACAAGCTTCGTTTACACAAACTCCTAAGAAAAACAGAAAAATAACACTTACTGGATTGTAGTCACTCACATACACGCAAAAACAAAAGGCCCAGGATTCAAACAGTCCACACAGGATTCAATCGTCCACTCAGGTTCAAATGGTCCACACAGGTACCAGTATCACTAAGAAATGCATCCCAATTTCACACAGCATGGAAGCCGCCTAATCCAGTACGTATGGGTCATAATATAACACCGTCCACACAGTTTGGTGTCCAGAACTAATCTGACAAACCTGGCCAATACCCCTGGATAAGTGACTATAAATACATGTATCGTTAAACTTGACAAACAGGTTTACCAACCGATGCCGCAGCTCTGTATGCTACAATTCAGTGACCATCGATGCGTGCAAGTAAAACACTCCAATATATATGGAAGCGCATTTGGAGCAATATTTACAGTATTGTGACACCTACAAAAATGTGAGATATATACAGCAAAACTGATATGATATTCTGATTAAGCATGTCCTAAATATCTAATATACATGAAAAAGTTTTATGAAAAGAAGTTTTAAAGTGTATTTTTTGAGCTCGGTATGGGGAACTATTTCTTCTCTCAGACGACCTACAGCAAGAACAATAACTCCCGTAAATAACAAATCATCTGTTCACCAAAACATGCTAAGAAAATGTAATTATCAGGAAAGTGTAATTAAATAAATAATATTTATGGACGGGAAAAATCATTGGAGATATTTTAGATAAATACATCAAAGATGCAAAAAATAAAATGAAATTTTCAGTTAGATGAAAAATTCTATTTTGTAAAAAAAAATAATTGTTAAAATCAGTAGAATTTAACAACTTTATATTTGCATATCCACTGCTCTCTCCCACTATGAACATGTAGTCATCAACTGCGTTCATAGGACTATAGACGCAATTGCTTTCACCATGAGCGCAATTGCTCTGTCACACTGGTGTAGATCAATCCCTACTACACTTATGTACCGAGTTGAGAAGTATATATATGAAATGTTTCATAAGAGGAATAAAAATAAGTTTTTAATAATATTCTTTGAAAAAAAGGAAAATCAGAATACTTAAAATTGCTGATTTATATCTTTAAAAATTCAATTTTGGTCAATGTATTTATTTGTATAATAAAACTTTTTAAAATTGTAGAGAACTGCTATATTTCTATTTTTGCGAATCATGCATATTTATACAAAGAACGATAACTCTTCACACTTGGGTAATAACATTCAGAAAGAGAAAATTTCTTTAACTAGTATATCTATTTCAAGAATGATTTCAGCTATTAAAAATAAATAGAAAAACTAAAAAAAAAATATAGAAAAGCATTCTGGAGTAATAATCATTATAAAAGCATTCTCATTGTTCATCATAGTGTTAAATTATTGGTTTTTGTCAGAAGGTTTTAATAACGTTGATCGATGACGTCACAACTGCATCAAAACAAAAATGTGATGACAGCGCTGCTTGTATCCAGATAACTATTTGAGAAGGAAATACTTTATAAATTGTTTGTGATTTATTAGAGAAAAGGAGCATTAATCAGGTTTACTGATTTAAAAGCCGTATGTTTTTCTTTACTGAAGACAAGAAGCTGCGTCGTTATGTAAGTCAGGATTTCTTCTGATAGGCCTACTCTTGAAAAAAAAAATCAAAGAATGCAAATATAAGTAATAAACAACGATTATTCAGTGAACATGGAATTATGAATAGCAATAGCTCTGCTGGCATATTTTCCATGATGCGCTAGCGCGCATCATGGAATATGCCAGCAGAGCAATTGCTATTCATAACGCCATGTTCACTGAATAACGTTGTTTATTTCTTAAATAAAGCAGAAATATACACTGTACATAGTTTATAATACCATCATATGATCAATCATAAAATCATTATAAGTACATATACTTTTATATATTCTATATTCAGTATAATGATTTTATATGTGTAAATAGATCGGTGTAATATTTATTTCAGGTTTGAACTGCTGATCATTAATAAAAATTCATTGTGATAGAATGATCTTGTTCTTGTTTTTAATAGTACCTAGGAATGTTATAAATAATACCTGGAAAGTTTGATAAAATTTGCATTTATGTAGGGAATGAAAATTTTAAAATTGCAGTTAAAAGAATTTGAAGTAATTATTCAAACAGAACAGACATAATCACTTTCAAAATCCTCCGTTTTCCGAGTCAAAGCATCATAACTTTTTTTTCAAAATACGGATGCTCTTCTTATGTGTGATGACATGCAATTATTTTATCCTTTTGTTATTTTAAAAAGTGTATATTTTCTTTCAATTGAATTATTTAATGATATACCCGTTACGTATCTTCAAGATTGATACACTGTACAGTATTTTTGGCTTAAAAAGTTAATAAACAAAACCCTGTACTAATGTTTCATATTATAGTATGTATTTCTTGGCAAACAGTATGTTATCTGGAAATATGCATGTATTTGTATGTTATTAAATTTTCCTTATGAATGTCATATTTTGAAAAAAAGAAAATGACCATCTTGAAAATTAAAAAAAAAAATATTCAAAACGTAATTCATTTTAATTATTTATGAATAAATGCACAATGATTTTATTTGTTTATTCTTGCTAGCACATGTTTAAGATGTGTAAGAAAATAATTATTTTTATTATACCCGCACTGTCTAAAGAAAGTTCGGGTATATTGTTGTTACTCATGTCCGTCCGTCCGTCCGTCCGTCTGTCACACTTTTCTTCCCTGAACTCCTCCTACATTTTACACAGTAGCTTAATCATCTTTTGAGAGATG
>PRKT01001611.1:18458-41592 GCA_003671525.1 Saccostrea glomerata | reverse complement strand
GTTTTTTATGGAAAAAGCCCAGTCTTCCCTAAACTCCTTTTTTGTTTTAAACAGTGGTCTTATCATCTTTTGGGAGAGTTCACTCTTTTGAAATTTTGTTAAAACATCAAGGTCAAGGGGTAAAAAATCATAGCATGTTGGGAGCCTCTTGTTATGGGTAATGTTCACTTGAAATGTGAAAGTCAAATCTCTTCTCAATGAAAAGGAAATACAACATTAATGAAAACTAAGTTAAACTTCAAGGTCAAGGTCACAGAGTCAAAAAGTCATGATACATTTTGGAAGGTCTTATCACAGGTAATATGAATGCCCTTTCATTTATCTTTCAAAATGATCAATTCAAAGCAATTAATTTTTTAAGGAAATTAGGTCAAACTTCAAGATCATGGGTAATGAAAATCATAGTGTATGTAGAATGGTATTGTCCCATTTAATACTAATACACATGTTTAATATAAAAGTCCTATCTCTTCTCATTCAAAATATACGACCATGATGACCAAGGTTAAATTTATTGTGACAGATGCGCAGATTGACAAACAAATGAAATTTAATGTACCCTACCTTTAGCAAAAATGGGGACAATAAATGTCTTTGCTGTTCTTGAAAAGAAGATTTATGTTGGAACAAGATGTGTTTGTGAAACACTACGCGCCCGGCGGCAACAAAGTTAAAAAAAATCTTCTTTTAGCATATTGATCACAGTCAAGGTCACAAGGTCATTGACCATTGTGTCATTCGAAAGAACCTAATCAGTGGAGTATGCGTACTAAATATGAAGTCCCTATCTCCTATGGTTCAAAAGTTGTGGCAAAAAGTGTAAAGAGCTATTTTTAGCATATCCGTCACAGTCAAGGTCACAAGATCATTGACCTTGCCGTCGTTTGAAAGGACTTTATCGGTGGAGTATGCATATCAAATATGAAGTCCCTATCTCCTATGGTTCAAAAGTTATGACAAACAGTGGAAAAAGCTATTTTTAGAATATAGGTCACAGTCAAGGTCACAAAGTCATTGACCATGGTGTCATTTGAAAGAACTTAATCGGTGGAGTATGCATACCAAATATGAAGTCCTTATCTCTGATGGTTCAAAAGTTATGGCAAAAAGTGTAAAAAGCTATTTTTAGCATATAGGTCACAGTCAAGGTCACAAGATCATTGACCTTGATGTCATTTGAAAGGACTCTATTAGTGGAGTATGCATACCAAATATGAAGTCCCTATCTCCTATGGTTCAAAAGTTATGACAAACAGTGGAAAAAGCTATTTTTAGCATATAAGTCTTAGTCAAGGTCACAAGGTCATTGACCTTGAAGTCATTTGAAAGGACTTTATTAGTGGAGTATGCTTACCAAATATGAAGTCTCTATCCCTTATTGTTCAAAAGTTATGGCCAAGGTTAAAGTTGACAAACAGACAAACAGATAAACAGACAAACAGACAGGACAAAAACAATATACGCCCGGGATCTATCGATCCGGGCGCTTAAAAAGTACCCTGCATATTTAAATGTAAATTGGTTGAAATTAGCCCAGTGGTTCTTAAGAAGTTAATGTGAAAAGTTTGCAGATAAACAGATGGACAACAGAAATCAGTACATTTCAGAAAACAGTATGCTTATAAATAGTTAATCAAGGTGCTTTGGGTAGCAAAATAAAGCTAAACTGGTATATCTAATTCATCCGCAGAGCTTAGTATATTTCAATATGCACAACCTTTTCAACTCTTATAATTATTTTTTAAAATTTATATCACCATGTCTCATTCAAGGGAGAACTAGAGATATGACCAGATGTATATCTGTTGAATATAAAATATGTACATGTATTCTGTGTTTTTTTTTTTAGTAATTTGTTTGTTTGTTGTGACAGCAACTGTTATGGCAGCTTTTGGCAAAGGTTGAAGTTTCTCAAATGTAAGTCAAACTCCAAGGTCAAGGTCAAAGGGTCTAAATTGTTGGTATCAAAGGGAAAGTCTTGTCACAAGGAATACAAATGTGAAAAAAGGGAGAAATCCCTAGAACTTCCTCACCTGTTCAAAAGTTATTGCCAAGGTTAAAGTTAAATTGGATTCAACTCTAAGGTCTAGGTCAAAAATAATTATACCTGTTGAAAGTTCACAATGATTACACATGTTAGAGCATGAAAGTCCTAGCACCACCTGTTCAAAACTTAGGCCAAGTTTAAGGTATTTTTCTTGTAAAAGTGGGTCAAACTCCAAGGTCAAGAGATCAAGAGGTCAAAATTGGTGGTACCCATTAAAAGGTTTTGCCAAAAGAAATTTACCTATGAAATATTGAAGCCATGTGTATAGCCCAATCCACTTAAAACTTATGGGCAAGGTTAAAGTTTCTGTGGACAGACAAACATACATAAACATAGGAAACAAAATATGTATATATAGTCAAATGAAAAAAATTTCTACTATTATGGAGTCATAAGATCAATTGTCATTTCAGGTACAGGGAGTCAGTGGCTAGGGAGATCAGACACCCCCCCCCCCCCGGAATTAGCAGTTATTTAAATAAGACTATGTACTGTAGAGAATAAAAATGACTTTGGACATCCTCCCCCTTAGAAAACAGGGACTCCACCATCATTGTTTTTATTATTATTTTTTATTTGCTTCTCAGGAAATCTTGGGCTGATTTTTTTGACTGAGGTGTGACACCCCCCCCCCTTTTCGAAAAAAAAATCTGGATCGGCGCCTGTATATACTGAATGTCCGCAACGGGAGATAACTTGACAATGTGAAATTTGTCGACTGTGGCATGCGATGATCTTTGACCCTTTTTGAACTTCAACCTAACCATTTGCATTTATTTATTTTTATGCAATCTATACTAAATCTTGTACTTACCGAATGTCATAGGTCGTGACAACGAATTCATGAAATATAATCCATATAATCCAATTAAAACACAAATGATTTTAACTGACCACACTGCATCGTCAGCATACATGTGCTAAATAATCTCATTCGACAAACCTTTGCTGATTCCGTTGCCAGTATGAATCGGCCGAGGTGTGCCGAGAGGTGATATCTATAAATATGATAATGGGTGACGCAAACCCAATGTGAATGTAGAAAATAAGATGTTCACACGTAAAACTGTTTAGTACAAGAACAAATTTCAAACTATCATAATAAACTATGTTTTAACATAACTTTGCCATCTAGGTCTATTTTTAAAAAATGTGAGAGTGAGAGAGTGTGTGTGTGTGTGTGTGTGGGGGGGGGAGAGAGAGAGAGATAGAGATAGGCATTGACAAATTAATCGGGTTGTATTTTCAATGGGTTTTTTCCCGACCAAATACTAAAATCAGTTTGCACATTTTGATAAATTCATCAAAAACGCTTTGTACTAAAATAATATTTTATGTCGTTGAGAAAGTAAATTTAAAAAGTTCCAAATTATGGGAAAATTATTTATTTGAATCTAATTAAGTAATTTACTTCAATCATTAATCAAATTCTGTTATTATGCCCCCGTAAACGAAGTTTCGGGGGTATATAGTTTTTGTCGTGTCTGTCTGTCTCTCTGTTTGTCTGTTTGTCCGTAAAAACTTTAACCTTGTCCATAACTTTTGATTTAGTGGAGCTATGACTTTCATATATCATATGTGTATTCCTTGTGAGAAGACCTTTTTTTGGGTACCACCAAACTTGACCTCTTGACCTTGACCTTGGAGTTTGACCCATTTTTAAATGAAAATTTTAAAATTTTACTTTGGCCATATCTTTCGAACAGTAGACACTAGGACATTTATACTTCACACATGTAATGTTTGTTTAAAGGCCTTTCACTGGATACCAACAACCTTGACCCTTTGACCTTGACCTTGTAGATTTTTGTACTTGTGAAAAAACTTTAACCTTGGCCATAACTTTTGAACGGTAAGGGGTAGGGCTTTTATACTTCACATATGTAATTGTTGTGAGAAGACCTTTCATTGGATACCAAGAACTTGATCCTTTGACCTTGACCTTGAGATAAACCTACTTAAAAAAGCAAAAATTTTACTTTGGCCATATCTTTTGAACAGTAGACACCAGGACATTTATACTTCACATATGTAATGTTTGTTTAAAGACCTTTCACTGGATACCAACAATCTTGACCCTTTGACCTTGACCTTGTAGATTTCTGTCCTTGTGAAAAATCTTTAACCTTGACTATAACTTTTGAACGGTAAGGGGTAGGGCTTTCTTACTTCACATATGTAATTCATGTGAGAAGACCTTTCATTGGATACCAAGAACTTGACCCTTTTACCTTGACCTTTGAGATTGACCTACCTTAAAAAAGCAGACCTTGACCATAACTTTTAAAGAATTAGGCCTAATGCTTTCATACTTTACATATTTGATCCTTTCATTTGATAACAATAACTTTGACCCTTTGACCTTGGAGTTTGACCTACTTTTTAAGAAATTGAATGTTGACCATAACTTCTGAACGGTTAGGGCTAGGGTTTTTATACTCTACAGAAGTATTCTATGTGACAAGACCTTTCATTTGATACTAATTACAATGACCTTTTGACCTTGACCTTGGAGAATCTTTAACATTAGCTTACTTTCACAATTGTTTTCGAGTGAGAATACCCTTATTTTGGTACCAATTAATTAAATTTGCGTTTAAGAAAAGCTTAATCTTTGCTATGTTGCCATACGGGGGCATCAGTGTTTTACAAACACATCTTGTTTCTGACTGGTTATGAATTAAGTATTTTAAAATGCATATGTGAGGCTCAGAGTTGATATGGTCATCTGAAAATTTTATGTTCAATTTGACGAATACATCTACGGTGATAATCATAGAATTATTTTGACTTCTTCCTTGGAAAGTCCAATATGAATGAGTGTATATTTAGAGGCAAACACCATAGTGCGGGTATTACTGTCTCATGACAGCATCTAGTTAAAGATGTCTTTACTCTGTTGACTGCAAATTAACATTCATCAAAGCAAGTGGGGTGTGTTGATAATTGCAATCAAAACACGGATATATTCTCTGGGTGCATGTGTATACCAAAAAAATATCCATATTGACCTTGGCTTCGCCTCGGTCAATATGAATATTTTTCTGGTGAATAACAAACCATATTCAACACCAAAAGAGTCCATAATTGTATATTGTTATCCCTCTACTGTAATTACTCTGTATAAATTAATACTGTAACGAAACCGAGGGTATCGTGGAATACTACTCGTGGGCCGCTATTGGTTTTCTGGTCACTTGGTCGAGGTTTGATGGTTCCGTTGGTCACAGTTTATATTATGGTTAATGAGCAATTTTGGTCACTTAATTATACCCGCACTTTCTAAAGAAAGTTCTGGTATATTGTTGTTACTCATGTCCGTCCGGCCGTCCGTCCGTCCGTCACACTTTTCTTCCCTGAACTCCTCCTACATTTTACACAGTAGCTTAATCATCTTTTGGGAGATGGTTGGTGGGGTCATGTAGATGTGCAGTAAGGTTTGGGAATTTCGATTTTGCCCCGGGGGTCACATGGGGGTCGAGAAATGACGTTTTTTGTGCAAAAAGCCCCGTCTTCCCTAACTCCTTCTACATTTTAGTCAGTAGCCTGACCAGCTTACGGGAAATGGTTGGTGGGGTCATGTAGATGTGCAGTAAGCTTTCGGAATTTTGATTTTGCCCCAGGGGGTCAAATGGGGGTCGAAAAATGACGTTTTTTAAGCAAAAAGCTCCGTCTTCCCTGAACTCCTCTTACATTTTACTCAGTAGCCTAATCATCTTTTGGGAGATGGTTGGTTGGGTCATGTAGACGTGCAGTAAGGTTTGGGACTTTCGATTTTGCCATAGGGGGTCAAATGGGGGTCGAAAAATGACGTTTTTTAAGCAAAAAGCCCCGTCTTCCCTGAACTCCTTCTACATTTTACTCAGTAGCCTAACCAGCTTATGGGAAATGGTTGGTGGGGTCATGTAGATGTGCAGTAAGCTTTCGGAATTTTGATTTTGCCCAAGGGAGTCAAATGGGGGTCGAAAAATGACCTTTTTTAAGCAAAAAGCTCCGTCTTCCCTGAACTCCTCTTACATTTTACTCAGTAGCCTAATCATCTTTTGGAAGATAGTTGGTTGGGTCATGTAGATGTGCAGTAAGGTTTGGGAATTTCGATTTTGCCACGGGGGGTCAAATGGGGGTCGAAAAATGACGTTTTTTAAGCAAAAAGCTCCGTCTTCCTTGAACTCCTCTTACATTTTATTCAGCAGCCTAATCATCTTTTGGGACATGGTTGGTGGGGTCATGTAGATTTGCAGTTAGGTATTGGAATTTTGATTTTGCCCTGGGGAGTCAAATGAGGGTGGAAAAATGATGTTTTATATGGAAAAAACCCAATCTTCCCTTTTTCGTTTTAAACAGTGGTCTTATCCTCTTTTGGGAGAGTTCACTCTTTTGAAATTTTGTTAATGAAATGTGAAAGTCGAATCCCTTCTCAATGAAAAGGAAATGCAACATTAATGAAAACTAAGTTAAACTTCAAGGTCAAGGTCACAGAGTCAAAAAGTCATGTTACATTTGGAAAGGTCTTATCACAGGTAATATGAATGCCCTTTCATTTATCTTTCAAAATGATCAATTCAAAGCAATTAATTTGTTTATGAAATTAGGTCAAACTTCAAGGTCATGGGTAATAAAAATCAGAATGTATTTAGAATGGTATTGTCCCATTTAATACTAATACACATGTTTAATATAAAAGTCCTGTCTATTCTCATTCAAAATATATGACCACAATGACCAAGGTTAAATTTATTGTGACAGATGGGCAGATTCATTGACAAACAAATGAGATTTAATGAACCCTACCTTTAGCAAAAATGGGGGACAAAAAATGTCTTTGCTGTTCTTGAGAAGAAGATTTATGTTGGAAAAAGTCCCCTGCATATTTAAATGTAAATTGGTTGAGTTAAGAAGTTAAAGAAGTTAATGTGAAAAGTTTGCAGACAAACAGATGGACAACAGAAATCAATACATTTCAGAAAACAGTATGCTTATAAGTAGTTAATCAAGGTGCTTTGAGTAGCAAAATAAAGCTAAACTGGTATATCTAATTCATCCACAGAGCTTAGTATATTTCAATATGCACAACCTTTCCAACTCTTATCAAAATTATCACCATGTCTCATTCAAGGGAGAACTAGAGATATGACCAGATGTATATCTGCTGAATATAAAATATGTACATGTATACTGTGTTTTTAGAGTAATTTGTTTGTTTGTTGTGACAGCAACTGTTATGGCAGCTTTTGGCAAAGGTTGAAGTTTCTCAAACTCCAAGGTCAAGGTCAAAGGGTCAAGTTTGTTGGTATCAAAGTGAAAGTCTTGTCAGAAGGAATACACATGTGAAAAAAGAGAGAAATCCCTAGAACTTCCTCACCTGGTCAAAAGTTATTCACAAGGTTAAAGTTAAATTGGGTTCAACTCTAAGGTCTAGGTCAAAAATAATTATACCTGTTGAAAGTTCACAATGATGTGTATAGCCCAATCCACTTAAAACTTATGGGCAAGGTTAAATTTTCTGTGGACAGACAAACATACATAAACATAGGAAACAAAATATGTATATATAGTCAAATGAAAAAATTTTCTACTATTATGGAGTCAAAAGATCAATTGTCATTTCAGGTACAAGGAGTCAGTGGCTAGGTAGATCAGAACCCCCCCCCCCCCCTAGAATTAGCAGTTATTTAAATAAGACTATGTACTGTAAGGAATAAAAATGACTTTGGACATCCTCCGCCTAAGAAAACAGGGACTCCACCATCATTGTTTTTAATATAATATTTTATTTGCTTCTCAGGAAATCTTGGGCTGATTTTTTTTACTGAAGTGTGACCCCCCCCCTTTCTGAAAAAAAAATTCTGGATCTGCGCCTGTATAATATTGAATGTCCGCAACGGGAGATAACTTGACAATGTGAAATTTGTCGACTGTGGCATGCGATGATCTTTGACCCTTTTTGAACTTCAACCTAACCATTTGCATTTATTTATTTTTATGCAATCTATACTAAATCTTGTACTTACCGAATGTCATAGGTCGTGACAACGAATTCATGAAATATAATCCATATAATCCAATTAAAACACAAATGATTTAAACTGACCACACTGCATCGTCAGCATACATGTGCTAAATAATCTCATTCGACAAAACTTTGCTGATTCCGTTGCCAGTAAGAATGGGCCGAGGTGTGCCGAGAGTAGATATCTATAAATATGATAATGGGTGACGCAAACCCAGTGTGAATGTAGAAAATAAGATGTTCACACGTAAAACTGTTTAGTACAAGAACAAATTTCAAACTATCATAATAAACTATGTTTTAACATAACATTGCCATCTAGGTCTATTTTTAAAAAATGTGAGAGTTAGTACGTGTGGGTGGGAGAGAGAGAGAGAGAGAGAGAGAGAGAGAGAGAGAGAGAGAGAGAGAGAGAGAGAGAGAGAGAGAGAGAGAGGCATTGACAAATTAATCGGGTTGTATTTTCAATGGGTTTTTTTTCCTGACCAAGTACTAAAATCAGTTTGCACATTTTGATAAATTCATCAAAAACGCTTTGTACTAAAATAATATTATATGTCGTTGAGAAAGTAAATTTAAAAAGTTCCAAATTATGGGCAAAATATTTATCTGAATCTAATTAAGTAATTTACTTCAATCATTAATTTAATTCTGTTATTTCAGACTGGTAATGAACTAAGTATTCAAAATACATATATATATGAGGCTCATAGATCATATGGTCACCTGAAAATTTTATGTTCAATTTGACGAATACATGTACGGTGATAACTATAGAATCATTTTGACTTCTTCCTTGGAAAATCCAATATGAAGGAGTGTGTATTTAGAGGCAAACACCATAGTGCGGGTATTACTGTCTCATGACAGCATCTTGTTAATTAATGGAATTACCAACTTTTAGTCACTTCTTTGGTTGACATGATGACCAACTTTTGGCCACTTCTTTGGTTGACATAATGACCAACTTTTGGCCACTTCTTTGTTTGACGTAATGACCAACTTTTGGTCATTTATTTAGTTGACGTTATGACCAACTTTTGGTCACTTCTTTGGTTGACGTAATGACCAATTTTTGGTCATTTTAAATAATGTTTGTTAGGAATAACACTTGTTTAAAGTTTGTAACATTTATTAAGACGATCAAATGGTTCACTTATAAGGTTGACCAACCGATGGTCAATACAGGACGTTCCTATTAACTTGGTCCCCTTAATGGTTTCGTATACATAGACTTGGTACCGTCTTATAACCGAAGTATACGGAGTCGTTCCCCAAAGTGACTTAGGTCACTTTTCCCTTACCAGGAAAGGCTGTGTGCTCCGAGTCGCACCCCACAGCCGACTGAAGTCCAAACCTAAAACAGCTGGTTTATATAGACAAGAGTTGTTATGATGACGTAAGAAACAATCAAATACCTATTACGTCATAATCAATGTGATCAATAAGTTAGCGGGTTTTAATCAACAAAATTACCTACTAAATTAATAACGTTGTACCCATATAAAACATACAAAATACACCACTTTGTCATTAAATTATACATGTGAAATTAATAAAGTCATTAAATCAATAATTGTTCATTTCTTTCGATAACTGTTCATTGACAAATATTTACGCAGTTTATAAACATCGGGTTCAATGTCCATTTATTCCAAACTTGTAAACAAGAGTTAACCCGAATTTCACAGGTACACTTCGTAAAACGTAACAATACTATAAAACTCTATTTCCCCGAGAAGTGACTGTTGCCCTCATCTGAAGACTACACCCTGGAAAATCAGAGATACTCCCTGGGACTACTCCCTCATGAATATTTATTAGTAATTTTAACCAATCAAAGTGTTCAGTGGGTGGAGCGCTCAAGGAATCTCGAGTCTGTGACATCATCTTATTAGCAATGTAGCTTTGACGTCAAAACATTTCGACGTACGATGTCAAAATCATACTTGAATTCTACCAAAATGAAGACAACGATAATTTTTCGAAATGTCAGTGAAAATACTTTTTAAAAATAATATAAGGACACGATGCTTCACTTATCATACAATGTGTTAAACCGCATGCATTTGTAATTATGCCTCTACAGTTTTTTTTTTAAATGTCGGAATATCTGGTTAAAAAAAAATTAAATCGCCTATCATTTTTTCGGTATAATAAAAAGGTTTTGGAATGGGAACTCGGGAAATAGCAAATTTATAGTTCCCCTCGGCAGAAAACTATTTTCTCCGGGAAATAGTTTCCTCACTCGGGGAATCATAAATTTGCTATTTCCCTCATACCCATTTCATATCTGTATACTATAGTACATGGATAGGAATTGCCTTGTCTGTCTGTTGATTTGCCACATGCATTTTTCCCTACTCTGTTACTTTACTTCAAGGATACATGAAGCTCTTGTTTTCTTCAATGATAGCCAGAAGAATTTGTGAAGAATCTTACCCAAGTCATTTGATGACATTTTCTCAATTGATAAATATAAATGTAGCATCATTATAAATATGACATTTATTTTAAAAATCTTAGAATATGTCTAGTATGTTTTTTTTTCAATTTAATTTGAAAACTGTCCTTTTTCACAGGTACATGCTTTGAGTACTACTTTTGTGTATTTAGAGACAGTCCATTTCTTCTTTAAACCAGAAGTGGAAATTTCAGTGTTTGTTAAATTTTCTCCAGAAGTTATTGGATGCTACATAGGAAAAAATGGGGTCATACTGAATAGAATAGTTTGGATACACCTTATAGATTTTGAAAGCTTGAGACCTCAAGATCAACCCAAATGGTGTACCAAACATGAAGAAAAAAAGACAGTTTATGATTGAAGAAGCTTATGTAGTTGCCAAAATTTCAGGGTATTTCATTTATGTTAACTTATACGATTTTATCGGTACATGTACTTAAACATTGTTAATATCTTGATATTTAATATGTATCAGGTTTCACTTGCAGGAATACACGAAAATTCAGAGTAAATTTTAAGTGTTTGTTATGTTAGAAAAAAATCAAAGGTCAATGTCAACAGTGCTTTAGTTTTACCAAATTTAACATTATTATAAAGACCAATTTCCTGTATACAGGTATAGCAAGTAATTCAGAATATGATTTGGGGAAACTGTGATTTTTTCTTTTAAATCTTACCTTAATTTAGAACCATGATGTATACTTAAGCAAGTAGATTTTTTTCGAGCATACAAAATTTCAAGGTCATTTTAAAATTCGAAGTGTATATAAAATATCAGGAACCAGTCAAGCATTGTAATTTTTTTGTTGTTGAATGTACTTAGTTATTGAGTGATATTCAAATTTTAATCTGCAATGAAATTAAAATTTATAAATGTTCTAATTTGATGAATTTTAAATCTTGGTGTTCATTCATTTTGAGTTTGTTGCCATGACAATATGTCTGTCAAGAAAATGGCTCTGATATTCCTTTTTGTTCAGTTTGACCCTTGACCTTTGACATTGTGACCTCAAAATCTAAAGGGTCCACTACTTTTCAAGAAACCAGTGTACTAAATTTGATGTCTGTCAAGCAATGAGTCCTCAAGATTTTGAATGATTATCTACATACTGGCATATCGAGAATTATAACCCTTGACCTTTGACCTTGTGAACTCCAAATTAAAAGGGACCATCTACTTATTAGTAGGTACCAGTGTACTATTTTTATTATCTATCAAGCAAATGGTTTTTTTTTTTAAGATAAGAGAGAACACACTTGGTCTACTGATTGACAAACAGTTACTAAGCAGTTTGTGAATATCACCCTGCTCAAAGGAAATGTAAAATAATACAATTCTGGTAACCCCCCCCCCCAATTAATCCCATTTAACCCCTAAGAAATAATTATTGATTGAAAACAAAAATGAACAATATACTGTATTTTTTAACGGCAAAATTTAAATTTTTGAAAATATTTAAATCAGCAAAACTTCTTGCTGAAGTTCGGGGATGAGAAAATTTGAAAATTCACAAAAAAATGTCAAACTTTAATTAAAAAGTACAGCAAAATATTTGTCCAAAGACAGATTTTTTATATCATGTAGACAGACATGTTTTCTAATAATTGGTATGAGATTGAGTTGATTCTAAGAGTCACTTTCTGAGTTATAGGTTTTTGAAAAGGGAATATTTTCACCAGTTTTCAAAAATCTGGAAATATGCCAGATTTGTGACCTTTTTTGCACTTAAACGAGGGCACAGTTTGTGATTATGAAATTTTTTCTGAAACAAGTGCGTCTTGTTACTTTCAACCATATATGGATATTTTATATCATTATCAAGTAAAATGCCGAATTTTTATTAAATTTAAAATCCTATAAAATTCTGTTTTCACCCTGCGTAAGGACCAAAAATTCTATTTTTAGTAACAATGTCGATTTACCCCCTTAAGTGAGGCCACACTGAAAAAAATTTTATGGCAAAATATTTCATATTATAGAAGAAATTTACACACAAAAGATGAAGTTGATCTGAGAACCTTGCTCCCATAACCTCTTGCATGGTTTTCTCGTAGATGTAGTGTATTCACAACACCATTGTGGGTTAAGAACTTATTTATTACCTTTTTTTACAGGAGAGCTCATCAGATAAGAACAGTAACTCTTAATAAAATTAGAACATACATTACATCCTTCCCCTTACAAAATTTGATACTTCCCATGGACATTAGATTTAAGATCATTAAAGTACATTATAAACTGTAACACAAAATAAATTTGAAGAAATATTAACTAGTTCAGTATTCAATTATGATAAACAGTAAAGTTCATTCTCGGTATCGCGCAGGGAGTTTCACACAGCGGCCACTACGGGTAAAATGCGCAGGGTTTTCGGCTGGTGGTTCGACGTCAGATCTAGCTGTCTCAGTAACGGTATTTGGTTGCACATCTGAAGCTGCTGATGTATCATTGGTGCTCTGATTGGTCTTGGTACCCAATGTGACATCGGTATACGCAGGGACATCATCTCTGGAGACCGAGTTATTTTGGACACGAGTAGGTCTCAGGAATTTGCGGTTACGTCTGTAGCATCGTCCTTTGCTCTCGATGACATACGAACGTTTTGTAGGGTGCAAGTCTTTAACGAATCCGCTTGTCCATTGTCCTGATTGGCTCTGCATCATTACGGAGTCTCCTGCTTTGAGAGGTTTAAGTGGTTCCTTCTTAGCATGTCGGTTAAAGTTCTCCTCCTGTTTTTCCTGTCGACATTTCATCTTGACCAACGTGTTGTCATCCACCCAAGATTTTAGTAGGGGGACTGCTGTAGGTAAGATAGACTTCAGTCTGCGTCCTAGAAATAGCTGAGCTGGTGACATATCAATACCATCAATCTTGGTGTTCCGATACTCCAAAAGAGCTAAGTATGGATCTTGAGATTTGGTAATAAGACGTTTCATGGTCTGAACCATTCGCTCGGTCTGTCCATTACTCTGAGCATGGTACGGACTGGTCGTGGTATGTGTGATGTAATACGATTTCACAAACTCCTTGAATTCATAACTACTGAACTGTGGTCCATTATCACTAATCATGATATCCGGAATTCCATATTTGGAAATCATGCTTTTCAAATGAGTGATCACGCACTTAGAGGTAAGCGACTCCAGTTTGGCAAGTTCCGGCCACTTTGATAAATAATCAACTACCAGTAAGTAATGGTTTCCACTAAGTTCAAACAGATCCATTCCAATCTTTGACCATGGTCTTGATGGAAGTTCGCTTGGAATCATTGGTTCCTTAGGATTAGCAGCCTGATATTTGGCACAAGTTGCACATGCGCTCACGAGGTTCTCTATGTCTCTTCCCATACCGTTCCAAAAGAGAATGTCTCTCGCTCGGTTTTTGGTCTTCACAATTCCTTGGTGTCCAATATGTAGCTTCTCCAGCATTTCATTCTGCATCGACTTTGGGACAACCAGTTTGTGTGACTTGTAGAGAATACCATCAATGCATGAAAGTTCATCACGGAAATTCCAGTAGGCTCTAATTTCCGGTGCAAGGTCTGCTTTGTTGTTTGGCCATCCATCCAAGATTGTGTCCAAGAGTTGCTGTAACTCATCATCTTGACCTGTTTCCTTCCGGATCCTGTCCTGTACTTCCTGTGACACAGGTAAGTATGAAGTAAGATGTATCTCATTCACCTGTAGATCTGGTACGAGGGCTTCCTTAGTCTCTTTCAGATAGGAACGACTCAAATGATCAGCCAAGAACATTTTCTTTCCCGGTTTGTAAACTACTTGAATGTCATATTTTTCAAGTGCCAACACGAATCTTTGTAGTCTTGGCGGTGAAAATAGAACAGGTTTCTTGAAGATACTTTCCAAAGGTTTATGGTCTGATTCAACCAGTACACTGTGACCATATACATAATCATGGAATTTTGTACATCCATAGAGAATTGCCAGAGTTTCTTTCTCAATCTGTGAATATCGTTGTTGTGTTTCCGTCAGTGCACGTGAACCATACGCAACTGGCTTATCTTCCTGAATCAACACTGCACCTAGTCCTTTAGAACTGGCATCTACTGACATCACTGGCTTCTTTGGATCAAAGTACTGAAGGATCGGTGCACTAGTAGTCATGCACTTCAATTTCTCATAACTTTCTTCCTGTTCACTTTCCCATTTCCATAGAGTGTTTTTCTCCAATAACTGTCGTAATGGACTGCCAACTTCAGATAGATTGGGCATAAACTTCCCTAAGTATTGAACAAAGCCCATAAATGTTTGTAAGTCCTTCACATTATTGGGACGGTCCATTTCCTGTACAGCACGGACTTTTTCGGGATCGGGTTTCAGACCCGAGTCAGTAAATCTGTGTCCCACGTACGTCAGCTCTGAGCGTCTGATCTCACACTTGTCCACGCTGAGCTTCAAGTTATGTTGTCTTGCTCGATCCAGTAAGGCTTTCAAACGTCTGTCATGTTCAGCTTCTGTGGTTCCCCATACAATGATATCATCAATAATCGCCTCTGTTCCATCGAGATCCTGAATCATTTCGGATATGGCACGTTGAAACACTTCAGGTGCGGACTTGATTCCGAAGGGCATTCGAGTGAATCGATAACGTCCAAACGGAGAATTAAATGTGCAGAGTTTCGAACTCTCGTCATCTAGTTTGGTCTGCCAAAATCCAGAGGTGGCATCTAATTTGCTGAAGATCTTGGCTCCAGGCATCCTAGCTGCAACTTCTTCAACAGTTTTTAAGGGAAAATGTTCCCGAAGTATGGCACGGTTTAGGTCACGAGGATCAATGCAAATCCTGATCTTTCCATTCGACTTCGTAACAGTTACCATGGAGTTGACCCATTTCGTCGGCTCGCGTTGCTTCACAATCACTCCTTCACGCTCCATTCTGTCGAGCTCTTCCTTGACCTTGTCCCTCAAGGCTATGGGAATCTTGCGTGGAGGATGTATCACTGGCTGAATGTTTTCATCCACCTTAATTGAGTAAGTGCCTGGTAAGCATCTAAGTCCACTAAATAAGTCCTGATAATCCTGGGGAATGCCATGTGGTACAGTACGGTTTTTCCTCTCAATGCTGTGTATTCGCTGAATGAGTCCTAGCTTAGAACATGTGTCAGCTCCCAGAACAGGGTTCACAGTTTGGTCGATAATGTAGAATTTCACATATGGCAGCACTGTGTCCTTCCATACACAGGGTAGGATAACAGTACCAGCACAACGAATGTAGTGTCCAGAGAACGACTTCAGTGGTGAAAAGGTTGGTGTAACTTTCAAGTTTTTGTCTATTTTCTTGAGATCAGCTGATGACAAAACATTACACTTTGCTCCGGTGTCAAGTTGAAAGTGAATATAAGTGTCCTTCACCTTCACTGTTTCATACCATTCTACATCATGATTATCACCATTCACATTCACTGAACCAATAAAGAATTCCTCATCTGATGTGTCTACTGCATGCATAGTCTTTGATCTATTGTTTTTCTTTGAACTAGCGACAGCACGCTTTTTTCCTGAGTGACACTTCACTGCAAAGTGGTTTGGATTTCCACACTTTCTACATGTTTCACCATATGCAGGACATCGTTTAAACTCATGAGTTTGGCCACAATATTTACAGTCTTTCACTACAGATTTCTTACTTTCACTTTCACTTTTAGTCGGTGCTGACTTCCGGTTGGGGGGTGCCCTACCTTTCGAGATTCCATGTACCGATTTGTCTTCCATAGACTGTATTTGCTGCTTGGAAATTTCACAGGTGCGCGCAAAGTTCATAGCTTTCTCTAGGGTCAAGTCTGAACCCTCACCAATGCATTTTTCACGTACCTTGTGATCCCGAGTACCGAACACGATAGCGTCTCGAATCATATCATCCTGATCCTTATATCCGCATTCTTTCACTAAAAGTCTGAGATCTGTCAGAAATTTTTCAAACGTTTCTCCCTCCTTCTGTGTCCTACTGAGGAACTTGTATCTCGAATAAACACGATTTGACTTCGGTTTCACGTGGTTTTCAAATTTCTCCTTTATCACTGAGAATTTCTTACTATCTTCCTCCGACAGGTTCCACGTTGAATAGATATCTCTTCCCTTGTCGCCAATCCATATCATCAGGTAATTACAGTGTTCCTCTTCCTTATTTTTGCTCAATGGGCCCTTTCTCCAGAATTCCACGTGTTGTATAAACGTGCGCCATTCCTCAACGAGATCCTGGGCCTCCCAGTTAAATTTCGGCGTGACAGCTGAATTCATCGTGTCCATCATAATCCTTGGATCCTCTAATGTACAACTGCAGCACTAATTTCTGCAGATGGCGATGGAAAAGGGAGATATCAAACCGTTTCTGACACCATGTAGTGTATTCACAACACCATTGTGGGTTAAGAACTAATTTATTACCTTCTTTTACTAGAGAGCTCATCAGATAAGAACAGTAACTCTTAATAAAATTAGAACATACATTACAGTAGACATGCTCTTAAAAGAATGTTCTATGCAATTCTACTTTGACAACCCATTGTGGTAACACCCTACCCCCGTGGGGTCAAGATTGAAGCAACGTAAATCTACACTACATGAGAATGCTTCCACGTGAGTTTAATTTTCCCTGGCCAAGTGGTTCTTGAAAAGAAGTTTTTGTTTTTGAAAAAAACATTAAAATTTTTCACGAATTCATAACTATTTCCCATGGAAGAGGGAGTGGCCCTTTATTAGAATTCCTGATGAAAAGGTGAAAAGTTTGTGACTACCACAACGTCAACAATCTATCGATAAGAACTTAGGAAGAGAAACACGGTGCAAATAAACAAATAGTCCGCTTCTCTAGATAAGTAAAATTTAATATAGTGTGAATTTCCCTCTGATAGAGCGGCCGTGCAATTATTAGTCCAATCATTAACTCAGACAGAGTAGGAGAAAAAGCTATATATTGTATATATATCCCTTGTAGAACCCAATCATACACGTTACAGTTTGATTTTTTTTGTTCAGTGTTTTAAATAAATTTGTTTGGTAAATATATTGGGGGGGGGGGGGGGGGGGGCTGAACGACTTGTCACGTAGGCATAATTCATGAAGCGCGAGCAAGTCTGTGTGATTCACACACCGATAATTCACACTAAACTGAAAAACATTCCTTATATTTACATTTTACATGTTTGGAAGCAACTAAAATATCCTAAATATTCGAATTTCTCGCTGCCCTATATCGTTGCACTTTAAGGTAAGTCACTCCTCAGGTTTTTAGAAAAGTTCACGCAGAAGCTTTTACTTCAAAACTACTAATGAAAATTGAATTTTTATGACATATTTATATTCAACAATGTAAATTTTTTAACATTCAATGAAAAAACTGCTCAAAAATCAACAAAGAAGCAAGATTTATGAGGGACTATTTCTTTTGGTGGAAGGATATTTAGCAGAAAATTCTGCAAATCTGCACATTTATAAAATTTAATGTTATGGAAATTTAGCCTCACATACTTTTACTTGGAGAATATTTCCCATTTTGATATTGCTAAAAATATTTAATATAGGTCTTAATTTATATTTTTAGACTAAGTTTTACACCTTCCCTCGACAAACTTTCCCAAAAAATGAAAATATATGAAAGAAGTCAGGGTCAAATTTTCACCATTTTTAGCCTGAAAATCACATATTTTGACAAATATTTCAAAATTAACATCACTGACCCCACCATTTTCTTTCATTATTTTAAACTACTCGATACTTGTGACTGATCAGCACTCAAGTCGTAAAAAGTTTGATATAAGAAAATTTTTTATTGCCTATTAAGTTATTTAATACCACAAATATGTTATTTTTTAGTGCAAAAAGGTCAAACAATAATTTACGCGAATTAATTTGCAAGATTTTTTTAATGTTAAATATTTTTCAAACTATTTTACAAAACATAAGACTATATTTATTGCCTTGCTTACATCTAATCAAATATAATAAGGGTTAAAGTAATTAACCAAAAAGATGAAATTTAAGTGCAAAAAGGTCAACTTAAATGTACCGTAGATCAGTAGGATGCACACTGACCCCCTATTTTCTTTGCAATTTTGAGTTACACTTTATGAGTACTTATCAAAAATATACTTCTAAAAAAATCCTTGATATAACAAACTTGAGGAGTGACTTACCTTAACTAACGTCGCTGCAGCCTCATTGTGACGTCACATTAACGCACGTTTCTCCGTGAATATTTCTACGCGTGAGTATACACGAAAATGATTTTCAAATCAATTTCACAGTAAGCTTACTAGAAAAACACAGCGAATGTAAATATATTATTGTGAACTTCAAACAATATGTATTTTGGAGTTGCAATTGGTTGATTTTTGGATCATACATTCACTCTTTGCTTTGAAAACAGCTCAGGTTGATTGAAAATGAATTTCAATCTGCAATTTTAATCCGATGTTTTCCCCACGTCCGCGTCGAATTGTACCCGCCGATTTCATCGTCTATCACTGAATGTTTTGATTGTAACAGACAGAAACAAGTAAACATTGATGTTACCATCAATTGTCGCCCGGGAAATAAATAAAGTAAACAATGGAAATAAGTCTTGATCATCACACCGCTCCGATATGTGTGAAAAAGACATGCGTCTAAATGATGGAGACGATAGTCAAGAATATTTTGAAAACTTATAATCGGATGAAAATCGAGCAAAAAGATACCCTTTTAAACTTAATCAATTCCTCGAGTGAATGTTGGCTGCATAAAATATAAATTGAAAACAGATACATGCATCACCTTTTTTTCAAAAATGCATTTTACTTTAAGGGGGCCGACTATAGTTTTATTGTGTGAAAACTACAATAGCGAAACTCTTCCTTTTTACACCATTTATAACTTACATTAACTTCAATGTACATGCAAAGTTTGGGGGAAATCTAACCATCCAGGTATTTTTGAGGGACCATCTCTGTAATATCTATATTTCAAAATTATAAATCATTATATCTTATGTTTATGTAAATCACTAGAACTATTTCTATAATTGTATTGATAACCTAATCACTCTTTGATTTCCCGCACTTTTATCATGTGATGCTTAAGCGCATGAATATCTTGCAACTGATGACCATGCAGTCTCTAATAAACAGTGAACTAAACAACATGTGTTTTTCTTCCAATGTCCTTTACACAAGGACATAATAATCTCAAAATACAGGTACATTTACTATAGGATTATATAGGAAAATGCCAATTTTTAGCTCTTTAAAGCAAATTATACAAATACTACAATAAACATTTTGTTCAAACTATAATATTTAATGAGCAATACTATATTATTCAATATATGTAAGAAACACAAAATTCTATCGTCTTGTTACCAGAGGGGGCATCTCAAAATGCGAAAAATTAGCAAATTTTACTATTTTTATAGAGTATTACAAAATATGACGTACACAATGGATTCACATGAAAACATTATAAAAATATTGGAGATATTCTCGAATTTCTATGTTTCAAATTTCAAGAGCGTATGTTTATTACTTTTTCTTTAATGATATTTTTATAACCCCTTTCTTTAAGAGCTGCAGATTATCATAACGTTAAAAACACACTGCAACGACGTCAACCTACCTATCAATTGCAAATTCGGTTAAAAAATCAGTTATATCAAATTATAATTACATTTTTATACCTATATGTTTTTAATTTTGTTTAATTTTAATAATTAAGCGAAAAAAGTTGCATTAAAACAGTAAATACGCTTCATTTTACTATGATGCGCGAAATATTGCGCAATGGAAACTTTATTCGGCCCCCTTAAGAATAAAAAAGCACGAACTGTGTAATGTACGTTTTTATGCGATAGTTAAATTCGATATTCTAAAACTAAGAACCTGTCGTTTTTTTTCGATAGTAAATGATAAGCATTTTTATATATCAAATATAAAAAACATATATATTTTTAAAGATTCACTTTATGGAAGTAAATATATTGTGTATCTCGTAATTTTTACAGGGAAAGAACTACTAATTTACAATTTTTTTAATGTTTGGAAAAACTTTAATTTTGAGTAACTTCTCCCACCTCAATCCCCATACACCAACACTTCAACTTATATGTAAAGAACAGCCCGGTCCTCCCGGCTGCAATGACGTAAGCTGTATATTTCCAATTTTGCCAGTTAATGTTCCGCAGTCTTATAATCACAGTGATCGACTGATGTACATCAGAATATGACACTTGTAAAAATGAAGACTTATGCATAGATTTGCAAAGGGTTGATATGTTCCCGAGAAACTCAGATGAGCATATCAATGCATAATTTAAAACTTGATTATTTCTTTTAATATTTTTCTCTGGTTCTCTTCGATTGCTTTTACAATTGTCTTGTCAAGAAGATTTCTGTAAAAAGAATTATTGATTTTGTCTATCGATTACAATTAAATAATATTTAAAATTGTAGGATATAGAATTTCAATTTAATTTAAGACTCTAACATTATTAATAAAAAAAATAAATAAATAACCCCTTATTGATATTTATTTGTTTCAGATTCAAACTTAAAAAGCTTATGAAACTTATACAAAATGTAATTGAAAAGTAATTGGTCATTACTGACATTTCTTTAAAGTAATGCATTACAATTACTTGTAATTGAAAAGATTGATCCATTACACATTACAACCATTACTTTGAAAAAATTTAATGATTACAATGCATTACTATTACACATTGACTATTACCCCAGGTCTGATGCATATTTAAATATCTTAAAGTGTTAATAGCCTGATCTTGATACAACATTGATTTTCGAAAAGTTATTTTCGTTTTAAATGTTCAGAAATAAAGGCACTTTTAGCTCTTGCACGAGTGCGCATGCGACAACCCTCATATTTCTCTTGACTGAAATATGTAAGGTAAGTTTTTTTTCTCTATCTCTGTTTTTCGTACCGTTTGAATTGTATGCCCGATCGATAGTTAGATTTTGAGTATAAAATTAAGATTCTATGAAACAACCCGAAAATGAAAAGTTCGAGAAAATTGACACAATACAATGCAAAGAAGTACATTTATGATCATGACCGGCAGTTAATTTTGCAATCAGCCATACAGAAATAGATGGTTAACACTATATAGGGATACCTATATTTTTCAGGCGAGACAAAGAAGAAAACAGGGGGGGGGAGAAATTATGTTTTCCCAACTGTTCTTTATGAACTTACAATACGTTTTAATTCATTTTTTTCATACACATCATTTTTTATTGGTCGATGAACAAAAACATGTCCTGGTGACGTGTAATTTAAAATGAATTCTACCACGATTATTGCAGTAGTCACTGAACTGAATTCATTGATCTCTTCACAATTTTACAATTGTATATCGAGATATAAATGTAAACTACAATGATGACCAAAACACATACATGGCATGCGTATGAGGATAGACAAATAGTTCAATTATAGGTTTAGATCTTTACTAGTTTGGGGAGCACGTTTAAGCAATTTTTTTAATAGAGCCAATCGCAAAATACCTAAAGGATTACATTGTTTGTGACGAGCTGACGCTTTGCTTGTCGAGAACTTTAAATTCTACGTCACATTCTCGCCACATCAAAGGACGTAACCGAGATCGCGTCTCTCCCACGCTAAAGTCGGTCAGCTGCAATACACATCGCCGACGTTTAACGGGTTTACAAAAGGGGACAGAAAACACAGATCTTATCAAACAGTTTAAAAAGAGCATTATTTATATTATATGCATTTTTTAGAGTCCATAATAAATTAAAGCCGTGAAAATTTAATTTTATAGCATTTACCATTTGTGTATATGGCACGGTATACATGCGATATAAAATGATGTACATGATCAATTTAAATTGCTGGATTTTAAGTATTCGTCCTGCATGGTCATTCTTGGATTGTGTAATATTTTAATTGTTTCAAATCACTAGTACTGTTGATGTGAAATGATTTTTCTGTGGAAAAGAGAAATATTCCGTTTAAGTATCAAACCATTAACTTGAGACTTGAGAACTTACATAGATTTTTTTTACATGTATACCCCAAACAGCCGTATTATACCAGTATAATATGTACTTGTACTTTAAGTATCCTTATATAAAAGAACATTTCTGTCAAGAAGAGAAGTATGCCTATTCACAATTTTCAATAATTATGTCAAAATACTAAATTAGAACGGGTGCATAGTTTTGCTTTAAAAAATACACACATGAATAATAACTCTCTCTCTCTCTCTCTCTCTCTCTCTCTCTCTCTCCAGGAAACGTTTCAGTGGATATATATGTATTTCATTCTGTTGCATCAGTGATGTTTAAAATATGATAAGGTATTTTCGTTAATTTAGCACTCAGTCTCTGATTTTTTAATTATCAGTAAGCACACATTAAATCCATTCTGATTGATCATATACGACATACATGCATTGCTGCAGAATTTTTAAATATTGTGCATTATGTAGAAAAGTACTCAAAAGCACATTTTTTGCAATCCTTTATAAAACTGAGGTTTCTGTAAGAACATGTAAATACCCATAACAGGGAACCCATACTGAGCACTACGTACGCAGAGTTTTTTCAAACAGCAACATATCCTCTATATAGGGGGGGGGGGGGGA